>PVJX010003202.1:0-112619 GCA_004027295.1 Dolichotis patagonum | reverse complement strand
ATGGGTATTATAATAACTCATTTTTGATAAAAAAGAAAAAAATTTGTTTGAACTATCACACATATTCAAATTCCAATGAGACACAATGTGGTAGACAGAACCAATGGTAATAGAACAAAAAAAAAGCATGGTAGGACTTCTAAGAAGGATAATATTAAATCAGCAATAGCTGTCATAATGTTTTCTTCAAAACAGCTGTGACTTAGGAACTTCTTAAACAGAAACCAGGGCGCTCCTGGTATATGGAATCCATATAAATGCTGAGTTCTCTACTTCTCCATCAGATCCTTTTCTGAAATACATTCCGTTTCCTTTTCTTTCCCTCTGGCCTATCCCTTTGCAGGCATTCTAGTGCAACGTAACACTGAAATTACAGGCAGTAAGGAGATGGGGGACAAGGACCAGGACCATGGCCTGCTTACCCCATCAGACCAAGATGGCGTCCCATCCGGGACACTGACCCTGCCGCCATGACAGAATCAGACCCTGGGCTGGGAGAAGGGCTCCCAGCTAGGGCTACTCACTTTCCTTGTAGACTCTGTTGATTTCCTGTAGCTCCTGGTTGGTTCTGGAGCAGATGATCTCAATGAGAGAATCCTCGTCCGTCCCCAGCCCCTGCAAACCAAGAAACAGAGACATCAGCAGTCTTCCACACCACAGGTCTCCATCACTGACCTCCACCCACCAGGACAATCAGTGACCTGGGCTGGGTCTGTCAGAACTCTCCTGCCCACAGTGCTCCTGAGTATTTTTCCAGTCTAAAAAAATCCTTCGTCAGAGCAGAAGATGATACATGCAGTGTTTCAATTTAACTGTGTTTCTCTGTTTTGCAGCACTGGAGAACTGAACCTGGAGCCTTGTATATGCTAAATAAAGCTGTGGTTTTAATTATTCATTAATTTCTAAAGGGCAAATGGGAAGAGATAGCAACAGAACACACCAAAATTCGAAGTGGTTGTTTATTGGTGATAGGCTTATCAAATAACTTCCTCTGCTTACGATTTTTATTTTTTCATTTCTATAATAGGCACCCCTTATTTCAATAGCTGGGAAATGATTTTCCTTAAGAAACGACTCTTCTCACTAATCTAAAATAAGGGAATACAAAATACGTTATGTTGTCACACATAGCCAGCATGAGAAGATTAGGGTAAGTCTTCTTACCAAAGAAAAGTACAGTTAAGATAAAATTTTTAGCTTCTCCTCTTTGAAATGTAAAATTGGGTTAGTGTTAAAAATTTCATTCTTGTACTCCGATTTTTGCCTCATTATTATGCACTCTTCAGGCACTTTAGGCAAGCAAAAGGAAATAATGACATGCCAAATAAACTCAGACACCAACACTTTATTAGGGAAGAAGAATTCAATGAGTGATGTATTCAAATTTAACATATACACTTTTGAGCATGCCGGATAGCTTGAAAGGACTCAATGAAACATGTATTTCAAAGCTGGCTTCATGATCAAAGTCGAGATTTAATAATCAGGATTCTCTAATACTTGTCTCTCCGAATATGGAAATATCACTTTGAACTACGTAGAATTACAACTGTTTAAAATGTAAATCAATTATAAGGTGTTAATACAATAAGAAACTTATCCACATGAAAACTGTGTCAGGTATTAATTAAACTTATTAGAGCTTATATGCCCCTGAAAAAGTGGCTTCTATAATCTAAGCTAAGCCTCAGGTTAATAGCTAATTTTGAATTTTATTTTTAATCTAATCTTGGAGCCAAAGACTCTTCCTCCAGGATTTTTATTATGATTCGTAGAGGTTCCAGCAAAGCCAAGAACTCCCCTTTTCTTAGCCAAAGGTTCACACAGCATTCTATACAGACGTTATAAAATGATAGTGAGCATCTCTGAGTGTTTTTAGTGAGAGTTTCTCAAGGATGATAGAAATACGGTGTAAAAGTTAACAGAGGTATTGGAAGAAACACGGTATCTTGACACAGTGGAACTGCAACCCAGGCCTGGGGACAGAGGCTTTGTCTCTTCTGTCCCTGCTACACCAGTGTTAACACAGGAGAATCCTAATCGTGTGTTCATCCGCACGCAAAGGTGACCTTGGCCATTTCCAAAACACAGCCCAAGCGTTCCACAGATTTCTCACGGTCACAACGAGGTCACTTCTCGGTGACATACGGCAGACACTGCCCCTGGTATCGCCGGAAGTCAAAACAGGCTTTTTCAAAGCACAGTTTGGTGATTGTCTCTTCCAGCCTGATGGCTTTCAAAGGGCACTCGACTGTGACAGCTAATGGAAGAGCTGGCACCAGAGCCGAGACGGAGCAGGGAGGTAAGGTCCCTTTCACTGTGTCCCATTACAGAGAGGAGGGCAGGGACAGAAAGCGCCCCAGAGGCTGAGCTACATCAGCCACCAGACCTGGGAGCATGTACGGGGCGAGCCACGACCCAGTGCGCTCCTGATGAAAACACGGTCAACTGATCTGAGTGCTGATGGTCACAAGACGCCAGAGGAGCTGCCTGGGAGCTGGTCCCGAGCCGGATCATGACACAGTGTTGACAGGCCAGCATTCTCAGTGACCCTCGCTGCAGCACAGAGAGCAAACTGAGCAGAGCCTGGAGAGGCTGCCCAGCTGAAGGAAGAGACTGAGCAGCACAGCCTCCAGCAGCCGGGGCCCTGGAAACGCCCCATGTGTGGAGCTGCTCTCTAGGGAAAGGACGATAACTGAACTGTGACATCAGCTCTGGTGACAGGCTTACAGCCCGGTCAGCTCCTCATTTAGAAAGAGTGGTCGCACAGAAAACACTGAAACTCAGAATATAGATAAAGGCTATGTCCAGTTGCGCCAGCAGAGGGCAGCATCCGATTACTCAAAGCACTGCAGGCACACACTGAAAAAAGGTCCTCAATCTTTGCTGGAATCTACATTCACCTATTTACATTTCTGCAGCTATTAGATTTAAATAACAGTTGGTGTTTTCAGGCATGCATGAAATTCAGGGCACTTTCAACTTAGAATTCTTACTACTTTACCCTAAGATTTCACAGTCAAAATAACTGCAGGAGAAAAACACAAACATATGTGCTTCAAGTCTTCCAAGGAAACACTGGTACCACCCACAGCTGACATCACCCTTCCGTGCCCTATGCTGTTCCCATTCTGCCCCTGCTCGAAACCAACAACGGAATCTGGCAGGGAGAAGACAGGGGAAAAACACCCTCGGGACCCTGGGCAGAATCTGCAAGCTCGGCTTCACAAAAGCTCTGAGTTTTTCTCTCCTTGATATCACATCTCTCTCTTAAGGAGGAAGTGTAATCAAGGAAGTAGTTTTCCCAAATGGTATTCCAATCGCCCAGGTGGCAGCTGGTAACTGGTTTCTCAGCATCGTGAAATTTTTGCAGTCTTTAAAAAAAAAAAAGTAATTGACATATTTTTGGTATAAATCCTGAAACTCATAGCTTTGGTTCCTTCAAAAAAGAAAAAAAAATGCCAAATGAGAATTCAAGAGAACTGAAAATCGGCTAATTACACTAGAAAAGCTGTAATTTACAAATATTAATGGCGGGATTGACAGCGGTGACACCGCACACGTGCTCACCTTCATGGAGGCTTTTAGCTCGGAGGCGTCATACTGAGCAGGTGTCTTCAGTAGCCCCAAAATCACCGTCTCCAGGTGGCCAGATAAGGCTGACTTCAGCGCTGACGCGAGCTCCTTTGGGAAACAGGCAATCATACGGAAAGCGCGGTGAGTGACCAATACCGGCTCTCCCGCTGGACCATGAAGCGGGAGTCTGCCGCTCCGGGTGCAAAGGAGGTTTGTGAGCCCTGGGCCGCCCTGGGCGCTCGGACATCGGACCCGGATGTCAGAAACCTAAAGATCACCTCTGCCCAAAGAGCAGCCACTAAAATCCACTGACCGCTGCCCACGGCTCCCATCTCAGGGCAGCCTCCGGGAGTGGGGCCCACACGGCCAGACAGCTTTCTGGGGCAATCGCTCCATCAAACACGGGGTCCACGCTTCCTGGCCACCCCAAGTCAGGGTGGGGTCAGTGGCGGTGACAGGGACCCCGGGGCCCCCTGACATCCCCCTACATGTGCTCTTCCCGGGCTCTGCTGTCACCCTGGGCACACGCGCTGAAAGCAGAGCTCTGAGCAGCACCCACGCAGGTGCACGGACAGCCCGAGGTGGACATGGCTGCCGGAGGTGCGGGCCTGGATTAAACTTCGCACAGGCCACGGGTGCCGGGAGGTAGCTGAGCACTGGAATTCCCACTGGACCTCTTCTCTTCCCTCTCCCCCTGCTCCGGCACCATGGCATCTGCGAAGTTAGCCCAAAGGTCCCTGCAAACTTAAGAGGTGATCTGTAGCCTGCTTAGGAGACCGTCTTCTCGAATGGCTCACAGATGTCAAGACTATCAGAACTGACGAGGACCTGCAAACCACCTGGAACAGTGCTCCGGCCGCCTACCGTCTCCTGCTTCCCAGTGTCCTAAGTACACATTGTGCTTAAGAGCAGAGATCCCAGCTGGAACTGAGGCTCGGTGATGCCAAGCTCAGCCTACCTGGACACTGCCCACTTCCCGGACATGGCCCACTTCCTGGACACTGACCACTTCCTGTTCTTTGCTCAGGCCTCCTGGCTTCTTCTAGGTAGGATTCCCCACAAATGTTCAACTTCCTGTTTCTCACTATAGCCAGCACAAGGCTTTGCACTTAACAAAAGCTCCAGAAAGGCCTGATACATACAACACAACCATTCGCTACAAGGGGAACCCTGCACCTGGCATCTGCTTGAATACAGAAGAACTGAGCCAGCCTCGTCCGCAGCTCCTCTCTCCTGTGAGCTGTGCCCAGGTCTCCAGGCTCACCCTCAGGCAGCCTTGGTCCTTGCCAACCACTCACTGAAACCCAAAGACTGTTTCTAGAATTCCCTGCAGAAACGGCTGTATGGTGTGTGCAGCTTTCCACGAGAGCGGACTCTCCCAGCCCGAGGCAGAGGAGTCACCAAGACCCGGCAAGGCAGTGAGCTGTACCCGGGCACAGCACAGCATGGCCTGCGCGGTGGACGAACCCCACCAGTATTCTGGTCGCATGTTCCCTCCACCAGGTTTTCAGACAGGTTTGTTTTCCATCTATCACATTTGAAAGCAAAATTGGGTGGCTTCTCCGCTTGTGTGTACCCAGAGTCCCAGTACCACACTCTGAGCAACAGCTGCGTGGGCAGTGCTGGGCCTACTGTGCCCACGAGAGTCCGGCTCCAGGAGCCCACAGGTCCCTTGGGGAGGCGGCTCACTGCAGAAGAGCCCGAGTCCAGTAGGAGAAGAGTTCCGGTGCGCACGCAAGCAGCCCGCTGCTTTCCTATTTATGTCCTTCCCAACTGGTTCAGAGGGTGGAGGCGGCAGCGATCCCCAAGTCTCAGCTGCAACTTCCAGGACGGAAAGTCTCCCGAACCCACGCAGCTCACCTTACTAAGTGAAAGCCCTTAGTCAAATGGGAGCCCTGGGAAGCCACTGGCACTACGCTGTCCAAGAATAAATCAGAAGCTTTTAATAGCAAAAAGTTAAAAATACAGCAGCACATCCTTAAAAATAAAATGCCCCAACACTGCGACAGAGTCTGAACAAGGGCTTCCTGCTCTTTAGCCGCCGGTGCACGAGCGAAGTGAAATGCTCACAAAGACCCTTTACGCAGGGGGCGGGTGGCTTGGTAAAGATAGCCCGGCGCCACGTCCGCGGCAGACCCGGCCTGCTTCTGACAAGCCTCTTAAGACTTCAAGTGCATTTTTCAAAGAATGAGCATGTTGGGATCAAAACCTACTGGAGGCGACAGTCCCAAGCCCAAATTAGAAACAGCTTATCAAGAGGCAGCAGGAGTCATGGAGGTGAAATGAGTCGCTGCGTGCAGGGGCCACGGCACTGGCCCCGAGTGCCCAGTCGGTACCGGCACCATCCTAGGTTGTCCCCATTAACTCTCTAGTCTGTCTTAGCTTTCGATTCAGCCACTGCCCTCTCTGCATATGCAGGGTGGGAAGAGCAGGGTGTTGGAATAAAGCGTGTTGTCCTCAGGCAATGCAGCTGAGGAGGCCTCAAGAGGCAAACCCTGGATGCTCAAAGGGTTCCACAAGATTCTCGTGGTGAACACCGCATGTCACGACCCAAGGAAGCGGTATCGGAGGAAACCACCACCCCTACAGTGGCCGGTACCTTTTTAGTCCTCCGGTGGTAGGCGAAGGCGATGTCCTGTCTCTGCGGATTGCTGCGGTTGGTCAGAATGTTGACGATAGTGACCTCGTCCACCCCTGGGGAGACACAAGTCGGGAGCGGTCACCTGGCTGCATCCGCTTGGACTCTGGGCTGGTGGAGGAGGTTTTCGGTGGAATTTTACAAACTGCAATGCGTACACCGGTTTCTAAACGAAAACACTGAGGCACCAGGATTTGTTCTGTTTTGCCGGCGGACGGCCACCCGGTAGGAACAGCCACCCCAGAGGAACACCCACCCTTCCTTATTCTTCCTGAGACCCTCAGACCTCAGGCCCAGCTAGACCTTTTAAAAGTTTTTATTTTAGAAACTATTTGACTCATAAATTTGTTTCTGAGAACAGTAGAAGGTGTAAGGCTCTGGCAGTCGCGCTGAGCAACAAAGATTTAAGAGGATTTTAAAGGAAGGTCCTCAAATTGCCATTTAACTGGGGATTTAACAGACGGTAACTGCAAAAATGAATTAATCGAGACAATTATTTATATTTAGTGCAGGAGTATGGATATATAAAGCAGTTAGGTGTAATTTCTACAATTAGAGAAACTGTTGTGACAAATGAGTCAGGTTTAATGTGGCAGTTGTATCTTAATGGCAATTGATTAGTAGAATCATACTTATTGGAGAATAAATTGTTTTGTAAGGAGCATAAACGTTCCACTGCTTTCAGTCTTCAATAGGCAATTTTAATAATCAATTTTATAACTTTATTAAAAAGAGTAAGTGTCTTAATCTAAATTAAATCTAAATTGGGAGTTTTGAAGTGCTGCCAAAATATTTTAGCAGCTATTCTAATGGGAACATGTGTATTTACAAAGATAAGCAATGCCTTGTGGTATCTGCAAGCTTCCAATTTTATACCAGAAATGCTCCTAACACACCACTGAACTAAAGAAAGTGCAACTTTAGAACGTGAAAGGTCGCTCTCCTTTGTTTAATGAAAGGAAAAGTCTCTGGCATAACTGGGCTGGGAACGCTGGGGTGACAGAGAGGAATGTCTCAGCCCGCAAGGTCACCCGCTAGTGGCGAGCGGCTCGGCCTAAGGGGAGTCAAAGGCGTCTGAAAGGCAGAAAAGCAGATGCTGGGAGCCAAAGACGAGCGACGGGCTGGCACGAGGTACCCTGACCTCTCGAGAGGGGCAGAAGGATCAAAACCCACAAGGGCAGAACTTCCGAGCACAAAAATCAGTAACATTCTGCCAAATGTACAGAGGCCACTGAAAAATATATACGCTCTACAGGAAAAGAAAAAGTGACGTTTTTTCAATAGTTGTGTTGCATCCCCATGGGAGCCTGGAGGACGCTGTGTGTCACAGAACACCCCCGGCACTGCTCGCCCTTAGAGAAGACACTGCAAACGCACCTGCAGTCTCCTCAGTGGCCCGGGCCACCACGCAGCAGTTCACTGTCCTAACAAACACCTGGACGCTCACGGTCACCGCTGTGAACACCACTTGTAATCACAGAGGCCAAAAGTAACGTGTCTGACTCTCCTGAGGTCTCAGGAAGTGTCGTATTAAAATATTTCTACAACTCTGTCTTTTCCTGCAGTGTGCATGCGTTTCTTTGGCAGACTCCGTATGTACTCATTTCCAAATAGCACCAGTATGGCTTCGGCAAAGCGTCCACAACTTAAGCGCTTGTTTTTAGGGAAGCCACTACAAACACAGGAACCCAACTGCTGCATATTAGGTCCCAAGATGCTTGGTTTCACCTTTGTATACAATGTGGAAAAATAAAAGGAGGGAAACCCACAATATCCAACAAGAGACTCGGGGAAATGTTCTTTTGTCCTCAGAATGGTATAATGCAATCATCTTAGAAATATTCACTGATGTGGAAAAATATATGCAAAATATGTGGGATATCTGGGGATGAAACCAGGACTTCCAGTTGCCACTGCAGATACTAACAGGAGAGGCCTTAAGTCCTGTTTTGTTTCGTTTAGGTATGGACAGGACAGCTATGGGGGTTGAATGGCCCAGTGTGCACACCCACACCCATATGTTTTTTTCTCTCTCTCCTCTCTTTCAAACATTCTATGGCTCAAATGGGGTGTAGTGGCACACCCCTGTAATCTCAGCACCTGGGAGGCTGAAGCAGGAGGATCTTTGTGAGTTTGAGGTGAGTCTGGGCTACATGGTGAGTTTAAAGCCAACCTGAACCACACAGCAAGACTCTGTCTCAGAAAGAAAGACAGACAGACAGACAGACAGACAGACAGAAAGAAAGAGCCAAGCATGGTGGTGCACACCTGTCATCCCAGTACTCCGGAGGCTGAGGCAAGAGGATCACTGTGAGTTTGAGGCCAACCTGGGCTACACAGTGGATTTGAGGCCAGCCTGGAGTACATGGCAAGACCCTATCTCAAAACAAACAAACAAAGACAAAAATCTATGGTTCTAAATTTACACCAGGAAAACCACCAACTTCTTTATATATTTTTGCCTTACACTTTATGACCCAATACTGAAAAAGCTGACAAAACAAATCATCAAAATACAATTCCAACCTCAACTAATATTTCTAAAATCAACTTAGGGGGGCTGACCTGAGCACACATTAAGAACACCAACCCATGAAAAAAATACTTTCTTGGAAACAAATGCAAAGTGTATATTTGGGTCAGAATGTAGTCCTGGGCTAAGTGGTCCTGGAATTCCCTGGGGCGTTTGTTTAAAATACAGCCCCAGGCAGCCGTGGTGACACAGGCCTATGATCCCAGCACTCTGGGAAGCAGAGGCAGGAGGATTGCATGTTGCTGCCCATCTTGGTGAGACCCTGTTCTCAAAATAAAAAGTAAAGGAAGGGGGGATACAGCTCAGGGTGAAGACCCTGGGTTCAATGCCCAGTACAAGATCTAAAAAAAAAAAAAAAAAAACTTACAGTCCCAGGTTCACCTAAACTCTACGGATCAGCTCCCTAGGGCGGAGGACCCCAGAAGGAGCTGTCAGCGATCCCCTGGTCACTCCTCACACCAGCGGCCCAGCTGGACAAGCATGTGAAGGCAGGGAACGGTCAGGGACCTGCCCACGTCCAAGGCCTTTTACATCACTTCCGCCCACAGCTTCTGCGAGGTGCAGGGCTGATCAGGCTTCAGGGAAAGACACACTTGCCCTGGCCTGCGTAAGGCAGGGAAGAACTGAGCCCTCAAACCCAGCTACTCGGCTGACAGCAGCGCTGCCTCTGCTCCCTGTCACTGGGTCGGCTCCGGCTGCCCTCCCAGCGCAGCGCTGGAATCCGATCCACTTGCAGAAAAGTCCCACAAAGAGCCTTCCGACCAAATGGACACGACTTGAGACCATTCTCTTAAGTGAAATAAACCAAACTCACAAGAGTAAATACCATATAATCTCCCTAATATGAGATTTGATAAGAGTATATAAGACTTTATGGTAAGCATGAGTCCCCATCTCACAGCTTCAAAGTCTTTCAAAGTTTTCAATCATCAGTTGGAATGGTTTTATCCTGTTTTGTTTGACTGTATCATACTTGATGATATGAACAGCTGTTTTGAAGAAAACAAAACATTGTGACAGCTATTGCTGATTTAATATCATCCTTCTTAGAAGTCCTACCATGCTTTTTTTTTGTTCTACTACCATTGGTTCTATCACATTGTGTCTTATTGGAATTTGAATATGTGTCATAGCTCAAATTTTTTTTTCTTTTCTATCAAAAATGAGATATTACAGTACCCATTGAACATTTTCTGTTATTCGGTTCAGAAAGCCCTGTAATTCTTTCACTCTATGCATGGCTTTATACTATTGTGTTACGTTTGATATTATTGTATTTGAAACTATGCTCAACTATAGCAGAGTAAGAGATATGGTGTCAGCTACTGTTGATGTCCAGTTGTCTTAATGTAAAGTACTGTGTTGCCTATGTTGTCCTGTTCTGATCTGCTCTGTACTGCCCCCTTTTGTTTTATTGTCTTTCAAATAAAAAATAAATAAATAAAAAAATAAAATAAAATAAAACAAAGGTTGAAAAAAAAAAAAGCCTTCCGACCAACCGAACCGGGAAGGCGAAACACCTGGAGCCCACACGCAGCCCAGCACAAGCAGGCCCTCGGCCCCGAGTGCCCCGAGTGTGGCTGAGTCACCATCAACTGCGAGCCAGGACGCAGTCTCAGATGCCCAGGTGACACAGCTGCGTCTCTCTCCACTGGGGCTTCCTGACTTTTCCGTACCCGGGGCTTCGGGAAGGGCGTGCCCGCCTGCAGAACCTGGGGCTAAAAGAGGCTGCATAGGTTGTGTGCAGGTTTAAAGATGAAACCTGGGCAACGCTGGCTCTCGTGTCCCTCTCCTCCCAGGCGGGTACTCGGGGTGAGCAAGGACCTGTCTGGGGACAGTAAGGTCTTCCGTCGGGGTCCTGTGGAGGATAGGCCACCGCACAGTAAATCCCACGACCCGCTGACTTCTCCAACTTTACAAAGACTAGCGCAAATCACGGTTTTCCAAGACTGGCAAGGAGAAGCCAAACACAAGGGGACACCTCGGGCACAAAGCCGTTTACCAGCCTCCACTGTTCAGTAAAGATAGCTCACCCAATCAGCTGGCTACAACTATATATCTGTATCTATATCTAAATATGTATATGTTTCTTCTCCCCACTAGGAATTGAACTCGGGACTTGCACTTGCCAGGCAGGCGCTTATGCCTCTGAGCTACATCCCCAGCCCCGCAACAGTACTTCTGACACTCTGCCCAGGGGTACTTAAAGGGTCGTCACTGCTTTAAAAGCCAGGCAACTCAGGCAGCAGCGCTCACTAAGCGGGAGCCCCCAGGAGCCCCTGGGCCGCAAGGCCCGAGCACGAGCAGGCAGTGGGTCTCTTCCGCCGTCCACCACATTTCCAAACATGAGAAGACCTGAAATCTAAAGAGTGCCGGATCCTAACCACACAGCCTGCCTCCTGCAGCCTCCGGCGCCCCGGCAGGTGGACAGCACACGGTCCAGTCAGCACTCGGCTGCGCACCCGGTGGGAACTGCACGTCTCCACTACTCATGACGGAACCGGCGGCTCGGGGACGGGTGGGACTCTCAGCTGCCCAGACCCACATGCACTGCACTGCAATGCACTGCACTGCACTGGGTGAGCGGGTTTCCTGTGCATGGGATGAAGGGCTGGGTGCAGGAGAGGCCTGGACGCACGGCACAGGAAGACTGCCGGCCCCTCTGAAGTCTGGCTCCGGAAATCAAACTGGTTTCATTGCCATTTGGTTCTGATCTCACCTGAGCAGCATCCCTCGGAAAGGACTGAAGGCCTCATCTATTTGGTAGCCCCTAGGACACGTGAATAACCCATGACCCTGTCTGCCTTCCACACGAAAGCATGACTGTGAAACGCTCCAGAGGACCAGCAGGAAAACACAAAGCAGGAGACTGAAATCAAATCAAATCGTAAACAAGGGGACACGTGGAAAATGCACGCAACAGCCCGAGCCCATTATCCCACCATTCAAGAGGCTGAGGCAGGAGAATCACAAATTCAGATCAGCCTGGACTACACAAGGAGATCTTGCCTCAGTCAAGCGACCAATCAACCAAACAACCAATGCACTATTTGTTCCTTCTGCCTCATCCACCCCACAGAAAGAAAAGTTCTGAACAGATCCAATACAAACCAGTTCCCTCCAGCCCTGCCCATAACTCGATACTTGGCACCGTTGACACTAGATAAGAATCTGGTTTCGCCCAGGTCCTTGGGTAAACTAGAACAGTACTTGGATTTTCTCCAGGAAAAGAGCACTTTCTACGAGGGAGGAAAGGCCAGGAGGGGGCGGGTGGTGACAGCTCGGCCCGCGATGAGAAAGGCTCGGGGGACGCCTTCCAGCGGGCACTGTGGCCACCTGGCGGGGGTTCAGCACCTGCACGGTCACACAAATCCACCCCAGACAACGCCGTGTGCACAAAGAACAGGCGGGGTGACCCAGCAGGGCCTCGGAAGAGGAGACCAGGTCTAACGTGAACAGAGAACAGCCCGGGCCGGCCGGGCCCTGTGACACCTCTGGGACAGGAAGAAGCACTGGGCAGCGCGCGTCTCCAGCCTTGCTGGCAGGCAGGACCACCAGCCCACAGGCTCTTCCAGGTTTGGCTCCTTGCACCCCAATCTTATGGGGGAGCGGCGCCCTCCCCTGCCTTCTGGCCCTCAGAACGCACTGCTACACTCTGTGCCCTGGCTGAGCCTGCAGGTGAAGAGGAAGTACCTGTCCCTTGCAGGTGAGGTGACACAGGCCTGCAAGCCCACCGACTGCGGAGGCTGAGGCAGGAGGATCACAAATTCAAGGCCAGCCCGAGCAAAACAATCTCAAGGTCTGAGGATCTAGCTCAGCGCTGCCCCAGCCCGGTTCAGTTCCCAGGACAGGGAGAAAAACAGGGAGAAATACAGGGAGAAAAATAGAAACCTGCTCACTCTCACGGCAGTGGGCTCCAATGTCAGTGTTTGGACCGTGCTGCAAACCCTAAGCAGTTCCATTTTCAAAGCAGCAGAAAGCACTGCAAAAGTGGGCTGCAGCTTTCCTGCAATAGCTGTGCTTCTAAGAGGGGAAATCGACCGCTTTCACATCGCTCCCCGAGAACACAAAAACTGCTACAATCACACTCGGCTGCTGACAGAGCTCCCCTTGCAGAGGGACCAAGGCTCTTCCTGTTTATTGCACTTTCACTAATTCTGGGGGTGCGCTGCCGCTAATTACAACCTATTTTCTGGAGTCTAGATTTGTCCTTTTCTAATTTAGCTGACTTTCCTCCCCAGTTATTTGGGCCCATATGGTAAACCATTCACAGCTGTGTTGTACATGCCACAGTATATATTTAACCCAAGGCCAATCTAGACCAAGAGACTCCTGCAGATTAAATCACAGAAGCCTCTTGTTAATTAGGCAATATTATTACTTTTGCACGGTCTAACTCGGTTGCTAACAGACGTGAATCAACCTAGGCAGTTGCACACACCACCTCAAGCCAGGGCGCGTGCACGGTGGCAGTGTGGGGCTTAGGTAGCGCTCGGCACACACCACCACACGAGGGACTGGGCCACTCCGAGAGAGAACCAAACGGCGGTGGTGACAACAGATCCAAGCTCCAGGGGACTCTGCCCCTTTGTAGGTGTCATCCGGGTCCTGGAAGGATCTTTCACTGCCTGCTGTGGCCGACTCACCCCCACACACACGTGTGCTCTGCCCCCACCTGTGGGCCCTCGACTGCTAATTACTTTTCAACTTGCACCTTTTCCAAGCCTGGCAGTCCTGAGCATTAGAAAAGGTTAATGAAATAGCAAGGCGGCATGGCACATGCCTGTTGATCCCACCACTTGGGAGGCTGAGGCAGGAGGATCGTTGCAAGTTCCAGACCAGCCTGGGCTACAAAGTGAGCTCAGGGCCAGCCTGAAGTGTGTAGTGAGACCCTGTCTCAAAAAGACAGAAAAGAAAAAAAGAAAAATAAAGTCCTCAGAGACTCAGCACGACCTTGGTGGGAGCCCGCAGCACCCAGGGACTTCTCCCAGCCTGGGTGGAGGCGGGGCAGCACAGACCTCTGCCCAGCTCTTTAGGACAGCACAGACAAGGAGAGCAGGCACCAGAGAGAGCGTCCCGCACTCACAGGTGGCACACACAGCACCCCCTTTTGGGGCAGGGGAGTTGACGGGACACCACGGACTGCTCTTTGGCCTGTACCTCTATCAGCTTTGCATTTCCCCTTTGTTTTCTTGGATGCCAAGCTAACAGCAGCTCCAGATAAAGCATCTCCAGCGGGGCTGGGACCAGGGCGGGGTCCGGTGAGAGCACCTTGACGACACCCAAGTCACCAGTGGTGTTGTCCTCGGACACAGCAAGGCCCAAGGAGAAAGGGTCAGAGCGACAGGACCTTTCTCACCTGGTGAGTTCCTTCTGTTTTTACCTTTGCTGCCATTCATTATGCGGGTGAAACAGGCTACTCTAGGAAACTTGGAAATTACAGAACACAGCGAAAGCATAAGAAAAGCCAAAATCAACTATGCATCACTTTTTGTTGTTACTGTCTTTTTGAGACAGGTCTTCTACGCAGTTCAGGCTGGCCTTGGGCTCACTCTGTAGCTCAGGCTGGTCCCAAACTTATATGCATAATTCTATGTATCTGTTATTAACGCCCCCTTTTTTTTTTCCTCTTGAGACTGGGTCTCTCGTCTGACCCTGTAATTCAGGTCAGCCTCAAACATGTGTCCCAGCCTCCAAGTGCTGGGATTACAGGCATGTACCACCACACCCGACTCCAAGAACGATTTTCCACATCCACGTGACATTCTTTAGACATCTAAAGTGATTCAATCACCCCTCGACTGAATGCTATATCCAGGTTTTCACTGTTACAGACAGGCTGATATTAACATGGAACAGTATCCTGAGCGCTCATGGATATGACATTCTTTCTTTCCAAGGATTTCCTGGTTTTTTTTTAACACAAGATATAAATTAATCTAAGTGATCCATCGACCTAACTCGAGCATACAGCTGCTCTCTGAAATCACCAGGCTCCAAAAATAAGGAACTGCAAAGTGGTCCTAAGTGACACGCGCTGGACACTAAGTATGGGAAAAAGAACAAGAGTTGGGGGACCTGATCAATCCTGGGTGACAACTGTGAGCTATCAGATGACCACAGGGTCACAGCTGGGCCACAGTTTTCATGCCTGGAAATAGTTCAAGGCTCAGAAAACAGTTCTGATCCCGACAGCTGGGCGCCACCTGTGCCCGGAGGCCGGCAGCGCGGAGTTTGAATCTCAGCAGGAGCCGGGCCGCAGATGCAGCAGAACAGCCGCGAGCCGACTCGCCCACACAGTGAGCAGAAGGAACATTCCAGCAGCGGTGGATCTGAGGTTCCCCCAGGCCAAGTGCTCCCCGGATGCTTGGTCAGCTGCTTCTGACCAAACTGGAGCCCAGGAATCCCCACCTAACGTGCTTGCTGGGAACTACAGTACTTTTCTACTCACTCAGAAAGGGCCTGGAGATGTTTTTACTAACAGGAGAGCTTGGGCTGTGACCACAGGTCATTTGCGCAACCTTTACATTCCAGTGGTCTAAGAGCTCTCACGCAGGGATGAAAATACCTTTTGTCTCAGCCCATAAACGGCACCAAGTCTGTCTAATGAGTCAACTGCTGAACTCTGGGGCCATTTGCCAGGCTCACTTTGACACCACAAGCACCCAGGCACACCCAGTGGCACAGAGGGCGAGTTTTAGGTGAGTTTTAAGCCAGCAGACCACATGTATGTGCGTTCCTGTGTCTATGATTTTTGTTTGTTTGTTTGTTTTATGCCACTAGGAATTGTCACAATGTTTCCCAGGCTGTGCTCAAACTTTCCATCCCCTGCTTCAGCCTCCCAGAGTGCTGGGACGACAGGCGTGCGCCTCCAAGCCTGGCTTCTGCCTGTTTCCACAGTATTCTGAGGACTAAGTGCTTCCTCCTTCACGACAACCTGGAACACTCTACAGGTGAGGAAATGGAGTCCCACAGAACCCGGGACCTTCTCGGAGCTGGATCATTGCAGAGAGGCAGGGCTAGCCAGGGTTGCTTCTCTGACATCTGCTCTGATTTGATTTTCATAAGAATTCACTTTAAGTGGCCCTGAAGCAAGGCCAGCAGACTGCTGTAGCTGCTGGTTTCAAACAGGAGCCTAAAGAGAATTCTTTCCATGGTCTGACGGCCATTTCAGAACTTTGGAAATGGAATGGTCAGTTCATCAGAAAGAAATAGCAGGTGAGTATGGCGGACTCTGGGGGGCCTGCAGGGGAGAGACCCTGGCGCCTCGGGACCTGCACAGTGCGGTTGACTCGGGAGAACAAGGAGCTCCTCCCCTCTCTGGGGGATGGCTGAGAGTGTGGCAGACTTTCGGCAGCCTGAAGGAGAGAGACCCTGGTGCATCAGGACCTGCACTGTGCGGTTGACTCGGGGTGCCAGAACAAGGAACTCCTCCCCTTTCTGGGGGGCGGCTGAGAGTGTGGCAGAGTTTCGGTGGCCCCAAGGAGCAAGACCCTGGTGCGTTGGGACCTGCACAGTGCAGTTTACTCGGGAACAAGGAACAGGAGAACAAGGAACTCCTCCCCTCTCTGGGGCGTGGCTGTGATCCTGCCGGCATGTGGGCTGAGAATCAGACATCTCATGTCATCCTGTCCCCCATCCTGTGTCCCCCTCCCCCCTGCCTAGCAAGTGGGGGCCAGTGAACTACACATCTTGTGAAAAGATTGGCTATGTTATTTAGTATGAGCTCTCCATATGCAAGGATAAGGACAACCATTTGGAAGAAAACAAGAGACAGTATGACAGAGAGTGAAGATCTCTGGTTGTCTAGCTTTGAAATTTATGCTTTCTTATGTCCCGTTCTGTTCTGTTTTGTTGTGTTTAATTTTACTCCCTTTTAAAATAAAATTAAAAATTAAAATAAAAAAAGAATTCACTTTAAAAAAAACAAAAGCCAAGTGTGGTGGTGCATGCTTACAACCCAGCATTCAGGAAGCTGAGACAGGAGGGTCTACAGTTTGGGGCTGAGCTATCTAGCAAGACTCTGTCTCAAAAATATAATAAGCTAAGAATATGGCTTAGTAGTAGAGCAACCCTGGGTTCAATCTATAATACGAGACAAATAAAACCACCAAACAAAGATTTCTTGAGGTCTGACAAAAATCCTTTGGTGGACGGGGCAGCCACACAGGGTGGCCCACAATGTCCCAGGTAAGTCTGCTTAGGGGCAGGTGCTACAAACCCTCATACTGCTTCAGCCACAGGAGGCCCAGGCACCCTCCTTCTCTCCTACCTGTCTCACAGTGGAAGGAAAGGCTCTGTCCAAAGCAAGGAACTGGGACTCTAAGAATGACCACACGGTGGCCAGGATGCCCGGGATTCAGGGTGTGGCCCAACCTCTAAGCTGTTTCGCCGCCACCAGCCAAAGGGGCTGCAGATCTACACTGCACATCCGTAAGACACGAGGACCCTGACGAGTCTGTTTTTGTTTTTGTTTTGTTTCGTTTTTTGAGACAAGGTCTCCCTATGCAGTTCAGGCTGGCCTTGAACACGCTTTGTAGCCCAGGCTGGTCTCAAACTCTAGATGATCCTCCTGCCTCAGCCTCCTGAGTGCTGGGATTACAGGTATGGGCCACCCAAATGGTCCGATCAAATGCTTTACTTGCTTTGTTTTGAAAACGACGGCGGCTTTTAGGGGGCCTGGTCACCTCCCATGCATCATCCTGGAACTCAAAAGATCAGACAGCCCTTCCGACCCGAGCAGTGGGCACAGGGAGGGATCGCCTGCACCGCCTCCCCTACCGCCCCCCGTGTCTCCAATGACCAGCGCAGGGGCGCTGCTGGCAGAGAGAGGACCCGAGTCCCCGGGGAGCCCGTGGGTGGGAGGCTGCTGCGCGCCGTCACCCACCTTTGGTCTTGATGGCCGTCTCGATGTTCAGGGCATCTCGCTCAGCGTCGAAGTTGGTGTAGGCTTTGACGGACCCGTAGGCACTCGGGGGTGTGGAGTGCTAAAGTGGGGACACAGACAGGATCAGAGACACCGAGGACACCCTGTAGGATCCCCACAGTGCACCTCCTGTCTCCCGAAGCCCCGGAGCCCTCCCTGCCCAGGTACCCAGCATAAGGACTAAACCCTGGCCGGCCACACTTCACACAGGAGAGCGCACTCCTGCCGGAACCGTTCAGAGGCCTCCGGGCAGAACGGGCTGGCTGACACTTCCACTTCCGGCCTTCACTGTCTGTCCAGCACAAAAGTAGTTAATGCCAAGCCGGGGAACCTGAGACCAGCATTTATTCAGGAAGGCTGTGACCATTAAACAGGACAATGCAGTGGATGCTGAAAGGCGGAAATGCCTGAAGGGTAGGGATGTTTTGCCAGTTCTTTATACAGGCACAGGGACGTCCCCTGGGCCTGTACTGCTGAGTTCTCACATCTTTACATAGCAAAGGTAAATCCCGGCTACTTGGAGGCTACTTGGAGGCTGAGGCAGGAGGATCTGGAGTTCGAGAGCAGCCTGAGAAACTCAGCAAAATTTGTGTGTGTGTGTGTGTGAGAGAGACAGAGACAGAGACAGAGAAAGAGAGGAGAGACAGAGAGAGAGAGAGAGAGAGAGAGGAGAGAAACAGAGAAGGAGGAGAGAGATCTATCAGATAAGCACAGGGATCACCTTCTCGGGTCTCCTGGGTCTCCTGCTCTGGCCACCACAGGGGCACCAAGGTGGTCTGGGGAGACGCCCACATCCCCTCTGGCCAGCCAGGTTCCTGCTTCTGTCTCCTCTGCTCTTCTTCCGCCTCAAGCACTACAATCCCCCTGCCCGCCCCTCCGCCTAGCGCTTGGTCCTCACCGCCTACCAGGCCATCCCTCTTCCTTCCGTGATGCTGTCAAAGCCCTGGCCCTTCCTGGGTGGACAATGAGAGCTCTGCCCGCCCGCCCGCCCCAGGCACTCAGGTCAGCTTCCCTATCAGTTCTCCTTTCCAGGGACTCAGGCTGCTTCAGTCCAGACACTGGCTTTGGTTGGCCAATGGCAGCAAAGCTGTCCACTGCTGTCCCATACTACAGTGTCCCCACCTACCTCTCAGACCTCACCCTCGAACCCAGCACCCGCGACACCCACTTTATTATTTGTTGTTGATTTGAGATAAGGTCTCACTATGTAGTCCAGGCTGACCTTGAACTCTCTGCACAGCCCAAGTTGAGCCTGTCCATGTGATCCTCTTGCCTCAGCCTCCTAAGTGCTAGGATTAGAGGTGGGCAACACCACGCCTAGCTCATCTCAGCACTTTATGGCAATGAGGTTACACGGTAAGCACCCAGTCTCTCAAGGATCTCCCAGGACAAGGTAGAAATCTAACCTCGGGGTTATGCATATCTTTCCAAACATCCTGGCCAAATGGTAAACCTGAGTAACATCATCTTGACACGTACGAGGAATAGCAAAGCATATTTCATCCAATTTCACTACTTAAACTTGTCGGGAGAATAACTCAATGGAAATGGAATGAACATTCAGGGAACTACATAGAGAAAGTGCTGTTTTGAAACAGTTACTATCGTGGCTACAAAACGTGTGTGGAAACCCAAGGAAAAATATTTTCCCATTGTTTTACTAATTTACAAAGGCCAGCAGTCTGGCCTGAAGCCTAATCACACACGGGACTCTACCAGGCCACATATCACTGTATTCCAAAGCAACAATACTTGAGTAAAAGTTTTATGTGACTTTAAAGCATCTCTAGAAACAGAATTAAATGGACAATTGGACTTTTTACCTATAAAATACATTTGTCAAAAAATTAAATTACTGGGGGCAAAAGTGATCTTTTCTCTCTTTACAATGTTGGGGGTAGGTGACATTTTTAGGAGTTCCGCCTCTGAACATGGAGAAACGTGTCACACTGGAGTGGAGACACTCTCAGTGGGACCCGACAGCTCTTCTGTAACCTGATACTAAAAACAATCTAAAGACCAAATCCATTAGAGAAACACACTGCCTATCACGGGCAAGGATCCTCCGGCAAGTATGACACCACTGCCAGACAGAAAGCACGAGTTCCCAGAAGGCTCCAAAAAGCAAAAATAAAGCTGGGCATGGGGGCGTGTGCCTGTAATCCCCGAACTTGGGAGGCTGAGGCAGGAGGATCACTGCAAGTTCAAGACCAGCCTGGGCTACAAAGTGAGCTCAAGGCCAGCCTGAACTACACAGCAAGACCCTGTCTCAAAACACACAAAAAAAGACAGGAAAAAAACAAGATGTTCCAGATTCACATATTTCCTGTGAAATAAAAATTTAATTCTGCGTTCCCTGACAGCCAAACCAACATATGATAAATTATAGTAATTTCATTAAACAAAGAGAGAAAGGTCTTGGCTTTTTGAGAAAAGAGCTTTCCCAAGTGCTAAGTTTTTAAAAAGAGAAGTACAGGTCTTTATCTGGAATAACATCCTAGACACTGTCTAAACGATGCAGAATCATTTTTTGATACAGCTGAGGCATATGAAACAAACAAAATCACGTAGCGTCGTAACTGATTCCCACTGACAGGTGACTGCGGCAGGATGCGATCCCAGTCATCCCGCGTCTCTAACTCTGTCCAGTGTTAACGTGAGGCCCAAGTTTTCAGGGCTGTAGCGTGGTTTTTAAAGTGAGTCCAAGAACAGCTGCAGTAGTGGAGAAGAGGGGAAAACCCAGTAGGGTGAAAGGCCAGGTCCATTGCCCTCCGCTATGCAGGGAAAGAGCACAGCTAAGCAGAGATGGCAAAAATCACCCCAAGGAAAATCTCTCTACTTACGTCACCCTCCAGGCTGAGCTTGCTCAGAATTTCGTGAACGGTGGACATTTTGACTGAAGCTGGAAAACAAAGTACAGCAGAAAGTCTTTACAAAGAGGTTTTTCTTTCCCCCAAAGCCAAGATTTATTCTAACTTCCACTTCTTGGGCCGTTTCACCCAAGGCTATGACAGCAGCTTTTCTGGAACAGATTCTCATTTCCCAGTAACTACGGGGACTGGGAGCGTGAAGAGCCAGCGCCATCTCCCTCGGGGCTGGGGTGAGCTACTGAGCTAGCCGGTCCTTCCCCGTGCAGGCCAGGCCGCGTGCAAGGGCCAAAAGTAAAGGGCTCCTGAGCCTGCTGCGACTTGGTCAAAAGGCCAGAGCTGAGTCTTCTGCTTGTCAAACATGTCAGGACCCCTACATGTGACACCCACGTCATTCAACATCCGGAGAAGGGCGGAGGACCGAGGCTGTGATCTGCAGTCAGCAGCATTTGTGTGGCCCGCCCTAAGCGGACCCCCGTGGGATTGGGTCCACGATTATTTCCCTAGTCCAGGACGATAGGAAGACACAGAGCTGTTTATGGGACAGACGATGGTCCAGGATGCTAGGAAGACACAGAGCTGTTTATGGGACAGACGATGGTTCTTCTTCTCACAGGGACTCATCCCTTAGAGGATGGAACGTCTGGCACAAGGGAACAAACAGTGCAGAGGAAGTCCTCCTCTTCCAGCCCAAACACCTACCTGCTCGCGCAGTGTCTCCGCAGTCTGACACACGGCCTGGCCTTGCCTTGCCTTTTGGACCAGCAGCCACTTAATTTTTGGAGCCGCCACCCCGCCACCCCGCAGCTCGCCAGCCACCGCTGAGCTGGCTCTAAGCGCCTTTCAGCTGGGACGAGATGGGCCACTCTGCATAATCACCCCGAAGCCAAGCCAACAGGACACAGCAGTAGCCTGAGAACCCTGCTGAGGTCTCCTTTCGCTTTACATTCTCCGATCGAGGAAATGGTTCTATGGAAATTCACCTTCCCAGTCACTGGCCAGATTGTTTGCTTAGTCTAAACACGTTCATGATTTGCACAGAGTATCTGACACAGACATTTGCCAATTTTTTTTGGCGGGGGACAGGGTCTTGCTATGCAGTTTAGGCTGGCCCTAAATTCACTGCAATCCTCCTGCCTCAGCCTCCTGAGTGCTGGGGTTACAGGTGTGAGCCACCATGCCCGGCAAGTCATTTGCCAGTGTGTAGGACAATTTTATACTAAGCAGACTCCGGGGCCCTGTGCAGGCAGGGACACGAGGGGATATAATGAGAAGACTCATCTTGGGTTTTGTTATACATGGATTTCGGCACAATTTTCATCCTGAGCTCCTTCCTCACTTCTTGATGTTCACAGCTATTGTGCTTTTTGGTTTTTGCTGTCTGCAGTGCTAGGAACTGAGCCCAGGGCCTCCTTCATGTTAGGCAAGCGCCCCGGTGTTGGGCTAGGTCTCCAACCCTCTATAAACTTCCCTTTGAGACGGAGTCCATCTGAATCACCCAGGCTGGCCGCAAGCTTGCAATCCTCTCAGATTGCCAGGATTACACGTGTGAGCGCCACACTGGGTTCACAGCAGTATTTTAAACCAGGCAAAGAGGAAGTTGATCAGCACAGTTCCAACTGGCCCTGTGAATCCTGCCCGGGACTTACCACACTGGATAGTAAAAGTGTTGCTCTAGAAAGAAGCTACAGACCACCCAGAACATGAAATACTATGCAGTGCTAAAAAGGAATGCACTATCAAATTATGGGGAAAAACAACATGGAGGACTTTAAGGGAAAAAGCTGATCGGGAAAGGCTATCAATTGAACCATCCCAGTGGGGTAACAACATTTCAGAAAAAGCAAAACTGCGGAGACAGTAACAAGGCCAGCGGCTGCCCAGGTTCGGGGAGAGGGAGGGATGCGAAGATGCAGCACAGAGGCCTTTGCATGGGATATAAATAAATATCTCAGGCAACGGAATTATTCCACGTGGTAGAATGTAATGATGGACTGTAATGATGGACACATGTCACGAGACACGTGTCACAATCCACGGAACACATGGTACCAAGAGTGGGCCTTAATACATCTATGGACTCTGCGTGACAGTGGCATTGCAGTGCAGAGCCGTGGGCTCTAACACACATTCTCCCCAATTTCTGGTGTCTATCGCCCATGGGAAAAGGGCTGTGAGTGGGGCTGGGGTTGGGGAGGACTCGGGCACCCCTGTACTTGCTGCTGGGATTTGCTACAAACCTATTACCCCTAACAAACACAGTCTGCTCTTTAAGATGTCCTGACCTATAACTCAACTGTCCACTGCACTAGCCGCCAGCCCAATGCGGCCAGCGAGCACCTGACACGTGGCCAGGCCAAACCGAGATGTGCTCTAAGTACAGAGGACTGGATTTTGAAAATGGGGGATGGAACATTCTTCACTAGTAATTTTTATATTGATTACATATTATAACTAGGACATGTTGGGTATGTTATAATAAAGACTTTATTTAAAGCTAATTTCACCTATTTGTTTTAATTTTATTTTAATGTTTGCAACTGCATCTGCGGCTCACATCCCATTTCCACTGAGCAGGGCTGGTCTGCAGGGTCTCAGGGAACCAGTGTTCAATCTCATCTAAAAAGCCCGTGCAGGAATCAGTTGGTCCAAGCCTAAGTTTGAGACTTCTTGGCAAGACAGGAAAGTCTCCCGAGATAAGGCAAGAAATCTCCCATTTCAACTGGGCCCAGAACTATGCGGGGATCACACCGGCAGCCTCCCCCAGCATCGCCTAAGCGGACAGGGCTGCGGCCATCTGCTCACAGGGCTGAACTCTAGTCACGGCCTTAAACAACTAACTAAGAAACAGAAACACCCAGAACAGGGCGAGCCAGACATGATGGCGCACGCCTATGATCCCAGCACCTTGGAGGCTGTGGCAGGAGGATCACTGTGAGCACGAGACCAGCCTGGGATGCACAAGGAGCTGAAGACCAGCCCGAACTGCATGGCGAGACCCTGCCTCAAAAAGACAAACAAACAAACAAACCCCAGGGCGGCCATGCGTCCTCTGTCCCCGTAGATTAAGTTGCCTTCGAAGATGAGCATGCACCCCCCACCTCCCGCCCTTCGACTCAGCTAAGGACACTGGGCCCGACCGTTCCATGCCGCTCCCTGGAACACGGTACCCCCTTCTCTGCCTATAGCAACCTGATCGCCTCCCCTACACTACCTGACTCTCCCCACCTTTTCATGGCAAGCCGACGGTCCCCGAGTCAGTACCACTGTGGCATCTACTCCAACAGGATGGGGACAGGATGGTCCCCGTTCCGAATAGCTCTCCTGCCTTTCAGTGCCCTATGTGGCTTTCTTCCATGGTGGGGGCAGGGACCTGGCCATGTTCTAGCATACAACCACATTCCAGCCCCAGGGGCATAAGGGCCCTCAGCGTGACAAGGGCTCAAACTACAAGCTCCCGAGCAGGAAGGAGTCCAGACAGGAAGGGTGTGCTCTATCTCACAGCTCCCACCCAGTCCCCTCCCCCCACACACACAAAGCTAAGGGTGTCTCTGCAGGACAGAGGTGGTGAAGCTACGGCTGCAGCAGGCACTCGAACCCATTACCCCAGGGGTTGCACAGCATCAGAGCACTCACGTTTTACTGCAGGGCCGGCACTTTGCAATACATAAGTGGGTTTGGGACTGCAGTTTGGGTGCTCAGTCTCTAAAAGGTTCACTGTTAAGAGCCCCAGGTGCTGAATGAACGTTAGAAAACACAGCTGGGAATTTAGCTCAGCGGCATAAGTACCTGCCTTGCAAGTGTGTGGTCATGAGTTCAATCCCCGGTACCAAAAAAAAAAAGGAGGAAAAGCAGAGCTGGGCATGGTGGCGTTCACCTGTTTCTCCCACCCTCTGGGAGGCTGAGGCAGGAAGATCCCAAGTTCAAGTCCAGCCTGAGCAACTTAGAAAACATCGCACTGCTGTTGTGTACGAGGAGCATCTATATCTCTTATAATCACTCTGCATAGAGAGCAAAAAAAGTGCCGATAACCAGTCACTATGGCCACTGAGCAATACCCAGGGAGCTTGTTAATACGCCCTGCACACACCTGGACCCCCCGAAACACTGGGAATTTCATGAGATGCAATGGGAACACGTGTTCACCTTAGCAATACGCATTCATCAGCCCTCACTGCGAAGGCAAAGGCGACGTCGTGGGCAGCACTGATGAGCTGCGAGGAGAAACAGCCAGCTCTGCTGATCCCCAGCTTGTTAAAACCCGAGCCTGACACAGCGCCTTGGACTAATGGGAACGCATCTTGGCAGCGGTACTGCAGGTTACATATTACCGGGGGTTTTCAAGTAGTCAATCTGCAAACCCGTAAATAAGCATGAGCTGGATCTGTCTGTCCTACATTTAGATCTACAAGAGACACCTACAGAATCGTGAAACACAGGCCCTGTCCGACGGGGGACACCCAACAGGCCAGTCCAGGGTCCCCACAAATGAGAAGTGGGGCTAGAGCAGAACCGCAGCCCTTAAGGCTGGGCCCTGTAGACCCAACTCCTGCAGCCCTTCTTTCCTGAAGATAAAGACCCAGACAGAGCACAGGGTCATCCAGGGAGTGGACATCTACCGAGGCTCTCAGAGCCAACTGCACTCTACCAGCTCCTCATCAGGGCCTCAGCTTCGTGCCTCCGAAGCAGAACAGCCCTCCTTGGCGGCTGACTTCTCCCCAGAACAAGGAAACAGCAGGGTGCCCCACCCAGTCCTCACCCAGCGCCTGACCGGTCTCAACCTGCCAAGCAGCAGTAGCTATCGGGTAAGCGGGGGGTAAGCGGATCTGCAGGTGAGCGCTGCAGCCTGCGTTCCCAAGACAGCGGGAACCTGCCAGCCTCACCTCGGCAGCCCTGAATCAGGGCAGGTGGGGCTGTTTAGCAAAGTAAAACAGAGGGAGGCCTGGGAGAGCACACCCAACCTCCAACTGCTGGGAAATAACTTAGCTGCAGGGTGGGGGAGCGAAGGCGGACCGCTGGGCTGCACCCTAACTAACAGGGAATGTCTCCTCCGTCCCTGAGTCCCTGAGAGGAGGGACTGTTAACACCCGAGGGGAAGAGCTCCGCTCGGGGAACCAGGGGCCTGCAATGAAATGTGCTCCTGTCTTTGGACAGCAAGTCACTCACACCCCAGCTAAGGACTAATTAACGTGGGGCCGTGCTTTATACAGGGAAGGAAAAAACTAAAGATTTTACTGCTTTACTAAAGAATGACAGTTACAACACAAAAGGTGCAAATGTAACAATTTGAGCTTCTCTCCCCCAAAAGGAAAGCAAAACAAGTCTGAAGAGAACAACAACAAAAAAAACCAAAACAAACAAACAAACAAACAAAAGCCAACAGAAAACAGCAAACCTAAAAGAAGTCAACAGGGAAACAAAAGTTTCACTGAACTGAACTACGAGGCAGCTCCAGAAAGCCTAAATGTTAATTCTTTGTCTCTCTCTCTCTCTCACACACACACACACACACACACTCTCTCTCTGCAACAGGGCAGGTCTGCTGAGGGGTCAGCATGGAGTGTGGCGGTTGGGGGGACACGCCCAGCCACCCAGCCGTAGCGAAACTGGAGTGTTGTGGAGTTGCCACAACACAGACCCCTAACAACCACGATGAATCAGCCCGGAGCATATGACACAAAGCAGGATTTCAAAGCCAAAACCAGGCCGGTGGTGGGAGGCTGGGGCTGGAGCCCGGGTTTCCCCTCCGAAGCCCTGACTGTACCGCCCTGGGCACCAGTCTGCCTGGGAATTCCGAGCCAAGAATAACGCTTGAATGGGGGGAGGAGAGTTCCCACCGTCCTCCACCCCTGCCCCCTAAATCATCTTTATGGAACAGAACCTCCTTGAGCGCACACACTTTTCTCCCTGGTTTTATGGTCCTGATTAATGCCTGAGTCACGGGGCCAAGTCAGTTCCCCAGAATCCCTGGAATTTGGCCCAGTGGCTTTGATCAGACGGAGCAGGGCCCAGCAGAGCTCGCTCCAGCTTGTCTCCAGCGCTGCCTCATCTCAATCGATGTTTATTTGCTGCCCACACCCCTGCTGCAGCCTCTGGCTCTGTCCAGAGCCACTCCCTGCCTGTCTCCTGGGACGGGGTTGGAGTGGGCAGGAGACCGGCAGGAGCCGTGAGGTCACTTGGCCAGAGCACTTTCAGGGTTTGGAAACGCAGCCCTCGAGCTCTGGAACTCAGCTTCAGTGTCTGATGGCCCCTACACTGCACTTTCAATGGGTCCAGCTGCCCACAGAGAAGTCCACCTCCAGATGCAAGCTCCTACACCCCCAGGGGTTCCCCGGGGTTCCCTTAGACACCCGCAGGCAGCCTGCACGGAAATCGGAGTGGACTGTTAACTGCTCAGCCCCACCCTGCCAAGTCACCTAGTTCCTCTCACCAACAGCACCCGCCTCTATCCGCTGGCATGGAAAGTGGTTTTAGGGTCAATCATAGCGCACGTTACCAGTCTTACACAGCCTCCGTGCTCTGGGCCCTGCCACTCTGTGTCAGTAAAGAATCAGGGTTGAGTGTCCAAAGGCCACAGTGTCCACCCACTGGGCCTCGACCTCACTGGCTCCTGCCTCCCGCCTCAGTGGCCTGGGCACAGTGCCAGGCACATGGTGGGTATCCAGCTGCACCCTGGAATGGTCTTTCTGTTTTAGAAGGCTTAATTTTTTTCTTCTTTTTTTGTAACATACTCTCTCTCCCCTTCCCCCACTTCCTCCCTCCTTCAGATTCACTATTTCCAAACCAACCACGGTCCCCAGCCTCTGCCCGGTCCCCAGCCTCTGCCCGGTCCCCAGCCTCTGCCCCTCTCTGCAAAGCCTGGCAGACAGCTTGGGCGTGGCCTCCTTCACCAGGACGAGGGGCGGCCCCAGCACAGCCCGGCCTTCACACTGTCTGGGGGGCTTGGGTCCCAGCCCTGCTGGAGGCCAATGCAGGAACAGAAACATGACCAGCGCCTCCTGCTGGTAGGATGTGCACCTGGCCCTGGGACCCTGATTCCCTGGGAGCTAAGAGTGCCAGTCTGGGTGCGGTAAGGAGACAAAGTGCGAGGATGCAGGGCTCTGGGTCGGGGCCACTCCCTGGATCCCCCGTGCTCTCCGAACGCCTGGGGTTAGGACACAGTCCACTCGGTGTTCCGAGCTTACTCCCCAACAAGACTCAGCTCGGTTGCCTTTGGTGCACCCCCAAAGGAGATTTGAGGGTCATGAACTCCAAGAATCACAAGCAGCCACCTCCTACCTCCTACTGGATAACCTGTCCCCTCTGGCTACGGGGCACCGGTCCTGGCCAGGGGAGAAGGAAAACTACCCCACAGTGAATGGGCGGAAAGAATTTTTTTAAAGGCCTGGAATTTCCTTCGGTGTGGCCTCCAACTGGAACTGGGTGTGGCACCAGGGAGGAGCAGGAGGATTCCCAAGTGCAAAAAAAGAGGCGAATCCCCTTCCTGCTTAACGCTCACAGCCAAGCCAGAAAGTCGGGTGAGGGCCCCTGGATTTAGACAAGGCATTCCCAGGACTGGGTGCAACAGGGCAGTCAGGACGGTGCGGTTAAGAGGGGCCCTGAGCCCCCAGCCACGGGCGGAAACAAACAACAATTTGTGAAAATATAAATTTTAAATCCAATCAGTATCCATACAATTGACTTATTTTGCATCCTTCTGTCCCCCAGAAGACTTAAAGTCTGAGAACAGGGGTTGTGAGTATGTGGGGGGGAGGGTCTGTCTGTTCACTGCTATAACATGGTAGGTGCTTACTGCATATTTCACAGGCCCACGGAGCATCTAAAATTGTCCACTAAACCAGGTGTGGTGGCACATGCCTGTAGTCCCAGCACTCAGGAGGCTGAGGCAGGAGGATCTTTGTGAGTTGAGACCAGCCTGGGCTACAAAGTGAGCTCGAGGCCAGCTTGAATCGTCCACTAGTGCCTGGGACTCCTCTTGTGACACACCCACACTCCCTTAATTGAAAAAGGCTTCCTCAGGCCTTCAGCCTGCTGCCTAAGCAGACTGAGAACAAAGACCTCGCCCCTCCTAATGCCGCAGTGCCAGCCAGTTCTGAGGTCCACTGTCTTCAAAATCAATAGCAATTACAGACCAGTATCTACCTGCCAGGAAAACCACTTACATCAGAAATTAGCCAGGAAACTAAGGGTTACCGCCATGGCTGCGGGCCTAATGCCAATCAATAGCGCACTCCAGAGCTGAGAGAGAAGGGAGGTTAAATATTCTGTCTCCGCAGAGTCTGTACCCAAGCCAGTTAGGTGGGTGACTTTCCTAAGCATCTGTCGCAGCCTGGTGAAGGGCACACCCTCCCCGTGCAGATGCAAAACATGCTTTTGGATAAACCCTTGAGATTCTAGACAGTGGAGGGGCTTAGAGAGAAGAAACTTCGAAGCAGGAAGTGCTTCACACCTTGGCCACAAGTTCAGCTCCAGAGCTTCAGCTAGGATCTCCCTGCTCAGGGCCCGACTCCTGTGTCACCCCCTTGGTTCCCCGGCCTCACACTGCCCATACAGATCCCTTAGGTGAATGAGGTTTCAATTCTGATCATTTTTATAAAACACAGCTCCACGCTGCAGAGCGTTTTGGAGCTACCAGCCCTTCCTGGCTTCCTGCTGATCCAGTCCCCTCCGGTCCGGCTGGGTGTGGCCTCTGCCCTGCAGAGCCCAGGGGACAATTCCGGGTGGTGGCCGCGATGTGTCAGGAAAGAGGGGGCCAGCGAGGGGGAGGCGGTGAAAAGAGTGGAGCTCAAAAACACGATTTCCAAATGAAAATAATTTAATAGGGACCAGCTTCCAAAGTGACAACTAGCAAAATGCTTCAGTGATTTCTTCTTCACACCCACACTGCGTCCCCCACCTCTTCCTAGACACCTCCTCTCCTCCCACCCCAGGAATTCAGGCCCCACTGAGAGACAAGGCGGTTCGGTAAGTGTGTTTGGGGCTCGCTGGGAGCCTAAGCACCTCCTACAATACTGCTTCCGTGGGAGAGCTCATTTTGCACTGCGAACCCCCAGTCGTGGGCCCCCGACTCTGACCAGGCCTTGAGCAGCTGGAGCAGCACCCGCGTGGCCGCTGCCCTTGGGCAGGCTCGGCGCCCCCAGGACTCTAACCCGGGAACCTCAGCGCAAAAAACAAGCCTAGGGGCTGTCGCTGGGCGCAGGGCACACTTTGCAGCTTTGAATGAACGTGCGGTTGGCAATCTTCCGGGATCGCCGTCTCCGGATGGCAGTAAAAACGGGAATCGGAAACCACCCTCCCAGATAGGGAATCTCGGGGCCCAGGCCACGCCCTCCTCTGCACCCCGAGTTCCTGACCCCCCCGGGCGCGCCCTCCCCCCGGGGCCGCAGAGGAGTCCGGAGACCTGGAGGCGCCAAGTGGAGTGATCCCCCGAGGTGAGCACAGAGTAACTCGACGCCCCCGGGGACAACTCGGCCCCAGAATCCAGACGGGCGCAGGAAGCCAACGCCCAGCACCGCAGCCCCGGCCACACCCCGCGCCCCGCTGCGCCGCCCCGGGCCCAGCCGCTGGCCTCGCCCCGCGCCTCGCCTGGACCTCGGGGGCGCAGGACCTCGGGGGCGCAGGACCTCGGGGGCGCAGAACCTCGGGGCGCAGGACCCCGGGGGCGCAGGACCCCGGCCTCCGTCCGACCCCGCCCGGCCCCGCTCACCTGGGCCGCGCCGACCGCTGTGCTGCAAGCGTCCCCGGGCCGAGCACAGCCGGCCGCCCCGGGTGGGGCTTTTATCCGCGCGCCCCGCCCCGCCCCGCCCGCCCGGCCTCCTGAGTCACCGCCCCGGCCCGCGGCCCCGCGCCCCGCCCGGCCCGGCCGATCCCCCTCCAGTGCCACGTCGGTTCCCAGCCTGGCCTGGCCTGGCTGAGTGCTCGGGCCGGGCTGCTGTACGCTCCGGCTTCAGTCACTTTAAAAACAATTTTTAAAAAGGCTTTTAGGCGTTTGAAGTCGTGGAAGAAAGAATTTTTCCAAGAAACATCAGTGTGGGGTCCCCGAGCCGGGTTGCCGGCCTGTCCCCACGCCACCCCACCCCACCCTGGCCGCACGCTTTTAGCTGCAGCTGGAGCTGCGCGAGGCGGCGACGCAGGGAGGCCCCGAGCCAGGCCGGGGTGAGAGGAGGACCCCACCCCAGACCCCTGCGCTCCGCGTCCCTGCGCCCCTGGGCCCCCACGACCCCCGCCTCGGCTCAGCACCCGGCCTCCAGCGGGGATCTTGCTTCCTGGCCCTCCTTCGGGACCGCCTGGGTTCTCCGCATCCGCCCAGCCAGCGCCTGGCGGGTTTCACTGTGCCTGGCCAAGTCGCATTGCGGCTGGTGCGGCTGGTGCGTGTGGCCTGCGGGGAAGGCTGCGTCCAACTGCAGTCAGCACCCGCACCCCCTCGCCAGGAGTCCAACTGCAGTCAGCACCCGCACCCCCTCGCCAGGAGTCCTGGAGGCCTTCACGTGGGTCCTCCAAGGCCTCCCTGCCGGTCTGCGACCCAGCGCCCTTGCGCGCCTCGGGTTTTCCTTTCTATGTGCGCATCGATTCCCTGCGGGGAGAGGACAGCAAGGCCCACAGCAGAGACGCTCGCTGCACGCACTGCCCCTAGCAAGTGCACCGCAAAATCTGCCACGGCTGTGGGCTCCACACTCGGCGCAACCCGGGGAGTCCTGTGTAACAGAGGGCCTCGTTTGGTAAAGTCTGAGCGAGCGACGTGTGCAGCTCTCCAACTTGAGTGCAGACGGGAGAATGAGCTACCCGTCTGCTGCGGGTGACGTTTGGGGACAGAGGAGGAGCTCAGGCCACGGTGCTCCGGCCGGTTCCACAGCGTGGTGCTCCTCCTCGTGCTCAGGCAGCCCTGGGCCAAAGACAAGCTTTAATTGCAGTGGTGTGGAAGACAGCTAAGCCACCAAGTATCCCAAAGAATTTGTCTGCTTATTGCAAGCGTCAGGCCAACCTAGACGCACAACAGAGCCGTGCCGTTAGCCGGGCCACGTCGCCTGCTGCATCTGTGCTACGTACGCAGGCCGCGCTGAGCGCCTGGCTGTGTTTGTTCGCGCTTTATCTGCTGGACCTCGGCGTCCCTAACAGCGCCTAGCAGGCCGTGACGGAGACTTGTCAGGCGCAATGCAATGGTAGTTATCCCTACAATGAGAAAATCGGACTGTCTGCAGAATGGGAGAATAGCAGAGTAGGCCGGCGCCTTCGAGATGATGTCGTCCTGTTTTTGAGTTCGATCTGTGAAGAAATTGCAGTGCGAATAAAGCGGGGATCAAATCACGGACAGGAAGTCCTTGTTATCAGTTCCTTGGAACGTCGCCCCCCAAAACTGGTCCCAACACGCACCGCCATGTATGTGCTCCTGGTTCTGCGGTTTGGGCGGCCCCGGGGGGACAGTGTAGCTCTGCCCCACACAGTGCTGCGCGGGGGAGGATGTGGGGGGTCGATCGGAGGATCCCAGGCGCTTGCTTGGGTCCTCCTTGCCCTTGGTCTCTCCTGCTGCCCATCTTCCTGTCTCCACGTCAAGGCCGTAATGGTGGTCACTTCCGGGACGCAGAAGCCGAATTAGCCAGGAGCTTAGCAAAATCAGAGGGCGGGCTGGATGTGAGCCGTGCTGACCCTTGCTGAGCTTGCTTTAGTCCCTGCTCTGCTCAGAGTCTGGTGTTGCCCTCTGTCCTGGAGCTGTGTCCTTTACCCTAAGCACAGCTCCCGTCTGTAGCGGAGTGACTCTCGCAATCATTCGTTTCCTGCCAGGAGAAACTCAGAGGTCTAAAAACTTCTGCCCCTTTCCAGCTGTTTCTGTATTCAAGCTGACTTTTCTTTACTATGAGGATCTTAAAAATAGGGTAATTTTAAATAAATCTTGCTGAGTTTTACTCCATGGTCCAAAATTCACATCTAAACCAGTTTTCACAAAAATTACAACAAAACCAAAGAACCAGTTGTACAGAGGTTTAGTTCCAAGCTTCACTGTCAGGATTCACGGTCACGATTCTTTCTGAAACTTGACGCTTTCTCTTCTGCGCATGTCAGACTGCAGTGGGGCAATGCACTTAAAGGTGTTTTAAGATTTTCTCCTTTCTTATTCTGCAGTAATAATGATCCCAATCCTTGGGTGGCGATGGTGTGGGTACAGAACAGGTCTGCACCCTTTTCTCCTTCTGTCCCCCCTACACCTCCATGCTCCTTCCAGCCCTTTCCCTCTTCCCGTTTGCAAACACTGTTCCATATTTTCCTTTAATTCTGTTTTATCCCTTTTCCTTTCCCTCTCCCTTCCCATCCCTCCATCTCTTGTTCCTTCTTTCATTGGGAAACCTGCTTCCTGTTATCTGTCAATTATTTTGCTCTTTAGTTATATGTTGGGTTTCTCATATAAGAGGAACTTCGTGATATTTAAACTTCAATGTCTGATTTCATTGAACCTTAAGGTTGCAAGGTGCATTTACCCCCAAATGTCTCCTTTGTGACAGCGCTGTACTCCGTGGGGTATAAAGACCACATTTTTATCCATGCATCTGCTGATGAGTGTAAAGGCTTTTCCCAGGATTTAGCTGTTATGTCCCTATCTCTGTAATATCATCACTTTAACTCCTTTGTGAAGATACCTAGAGGGAACAGCTAAGTCAAATGTAACTTCTGTTTTTAGGTTTTTGAGGAATCATCATATTGATCGCCATAGTGATTGTACTAGTTTACATTCCTATCAACAAGAAATTTTGTTTCTTTTTAAAATGTTATTTAAAGAGAAAAAACAAAAAAGAAAACCAAACAAAACAGAAAAAGGGTAGCAACAATACAGAATTCCAAAGGCAAAAAATAAAAGAACCACAAGAACAACAAGAAAACAAAAACAAAAACACTAAGAAATCCCCACTTGATAGGTTACATACTGACATCATTGGAAATAGTTGTTCAAGTTACAAAATTAAAGCAAAGTAGACATTCAAACAGTGAGACTATTAACAGTTCTGCTCAACAATCTAACAAAAACAGTAATGTGGTCATCTATCTTACACACTTAAACATACATGCAGTTATATCCTTTAGAGCACTTTCTTTCCCCCTCTTTTTTAATATATATATATATATATATATATATATATATATATATATATATTTTAATTTTATTTTAAGGGGGGGTAAAATTAAACACAACAAACCAGAACAGAATGGGACCTAAGAAAGCATAAATTTCAAAGCTATAAACCAGGGATCTTCACTATCTGTCATATTGTCTCTTGTTTTCTTCCAAATGGTTGTCCATATCTTTGCATATGGGGAGCACATACTAAATGCCATAGCCAATTTTTTCACAAGATGTGTAGTTAACTGGCTCCCACTTGCTAAGGGGGGGGGGCAGACATGAGACAGGACGATATGAGGTGTCTGATTCTAAGCCTGTCTACCAGCAAGATCACAACTGCTCCCCAGAGAGGGGAGGAGCTCCTTGTTCTCCAGCACCCCAAGTCAACCACACGGTGCAGGTCCCAATGCGCCAGGGTCTCTCTCCTTCAGGCCGCCAAAAGTCTGCCACACTTTCAGCCACCCCCCAGAGAGGGGAAGAGCTCCTTGTTCTCCCGGCACCCCAGTCAACTGCACGGTGCAGGTCCCAAGGCACCAGGGTCTCTCCCCTGTAGGCCCCCTAAAGTCCGCCATACTCACCTGCTATTTCTTTCTGATGAATTGACCATTCCATTTCCAAAGTTCTGAAATGCCCAACAGACCACAGAAAGAATTCTCTTTAGGCTCCTGTTTGAAACCAGCAGCTACAGCAATCTGCTGGCCTTGCTTCAGGGCCAGGGAAATTTTGGTTTTTTGGAGACAAAGTCTTACTAGGTAGCTCAGGCTGGCTTAGAACCTATGATCCTCCTACCTCTGCCTCCTGAATGCTGATATTACAGACATGTACCACTGTGTCTATGCACTTCACATTCTTTGAAACCCTAAGATGGTCTTCAAAGCATCACATCAAATCTTTTTGGATGTTTTTTAGGTCTTCAAAACCAAAGTTTTCATTATCCCAAAGCAATGTCTTACTTTGAAAATCCTTCATTTGCTGGAGTTCTGATTGAAAACCAAACATCTCTCTTGTGTCCTTTGTGTACACCTCGAAGGAGCCCAAGGGTGCTTCAGATCTCCTGTCGGGAACCTCCATGGCCAGATGAGCAGGTTTCCTAGGCAGATACTCTCCTGGCCTATGACCAGAGCTACCGTGACGGTGCCCAGCGCACTGGCCCTCCGGGGTGCAGGCTGCTTCGCTCCGGCTTCCCACAGCCATCGCCTAACTGCCCGTCCAACCTCCAGCCACTGCACCCCTGGTTACCAGCTGCCAGTAGGGTCCCCGCTCTGACTGCTTTAGGTCTTCCTTACAGCAACGCTCCACGTCCACATACCAATTTATCTCGTGCTTCCACTATGCAACAAGCTGCCTCAAAAAACCACCATGCATTTGTTCACAAATACGCAGAAGGCAGAGTTCCCTGGGCTGCGTTATTTCTGGTCTATGCAGCCCTGGCAGCTGGTGGGGCAGCATCCCTTACTGCAGGTGAGATGCTGGCACCAAGAGGTGTGAAGCAGAAGCTGTCCGGACAGAAGTGGGGCAGTGGTGGCCCTAAAGCAAGGCCAGCAGCTCGCTGTAGCTGCTGGTTTCAAACAGGAGCCCAGAGAGAATTTCTGTGGTCTGTTGGCCATTTCAGAACTTTGGAAATGTAATGGTCAATTCATCAGAAAGAAATAGCAGGTGAGTGTGGCAGACTTTCGGCGGCCCACAGGAGAGAGACCCTGGCCCATCAGGACCTGCACCATGCGGTTGACTCGGGGTGCCGGGAGAACAAGGAGCTCCTCCCCTCTCTGGGGGATGGCTGAGAGTGTAACAGACTGTCCGCGGCCTGAAGGAGAGAGACCCTGGTGCATCGGGACCTGCACAGTGCAGTTGACTTGGGGTGCCGGGAGAACAAGGAACTCTTCCCATCTCTGGGGGGCGACTGTGATCCTGCCTACATGTGGGCTGAGAATCAGACATCTCATGTTGTCCTGTCCCCCCTTCCCCTCCCCTCTGCCTAGCAAATGGAAGCCAGTGAGCTACACATCTTGTGAAAAGATTGGCTATGCTATTTAGTATGAGCTCTCCATATGCAAGGATAAGGACAACCATTTGGAAGAAAACAAGAGACACAGTATGACAGATAGTGAAGATCTCTGGTTGTCTAGCTTTGAAATTTATGCTTTCTTATGTCCCATTCTGTTCTGTTTTGTTGTGTTTAATTTTACTCCCTTTTAAAATAAAAAAAATTAAAAAAAAAAAAAAAAGAAGTGGGACAGTGACACTTCCTCTGCACGCGCTTTGAAAGCAGTCACGTCGCCTAGATTCCGAGGACGGGGTTGTCAGCAGTCAGCTTTGCAGACAAACTGCCACAGTCCTTAAACGGGTGATAACAGAGCTGAGACCAGGGTATATGTTTTCTGCCTTTCGATCCATTGTTTTTAAAATTATGCCTTATTTGCCAGATACCACCATTGCTTCAGTGAGATACACGCTGACCCCAAGCCCTGTGCATTGCAGGGTTCAGACACCCACCGTTCTGGCTTAGGTCTAAAATGTCCCCCAAAGACTCACGTGCTCTCAGGGAACTGGACCCCGAAGGCACTCTAGCTGATTTGCTGTCCTGGGGGTCTGGTCAGAAGAGCTCTGTCACTGAGGCAGGGCCTGAAACCTTATTGATTGCCCTTCCTGGCTCCTCCCTTGGTCTCTGCTTCCTGGGCCCCATGCAGTCAGCAGGTCCCCTCCCCCAGTCCCTTTGCCAGGCAGTCCTGCCTTGCAGCCAGCAAACTATGGAACGAAACCCTTATAAACCATGAGCCAAAATAAACTTCTCCTCCTCTAAGTTGCAGGTGTCTGGTACTGTGTCTCAGTGATGAGAAAGTAACTAAGATATATCTTGGTACCAAAGAAGTGGTACCTGACCATGTGACTCAGAGCCTTTGAAACTTTCACTGGAGGAATCTGGAAAGGTTTGGAGATGGTAGCTAGAGAGATGGCCCTAAAGTGCTGTGAGCCAGGCTTGATGGGAGAGGCTTAAGAGCCCTCTGGGAACCAGGGCAGAATATCCTCGTTCAGATTTAGTTCTCCCAGAAGCAGCTTAACAAACACATAGGTGGAGCATTGAAAGGGGACTGGATCACGGGGCCAGCACAGCTGACTTGCTCTAAGGAGGTGTGGGCTGGTGGGAAGAGGAGGGCCACTGGGGCATGGCCTGAAGCTTTATGTCCCTTTCTGGCTCCTCTGACTTCTCTGCTTCCTGTCCGCTGTGCAGTGAGCAGTGCGCCTTCACTGTTCCCCTCTGCCATGCTTTCTGCCTTGAAGCCAGGCAACTATGCGCTAAACCTCTACAAACCGTGAGCCAAAATGCTTTTCCTTTAAGATTTGGGTGTCCATATTGGGTCTCAGTGACAGAGAAAAAAAGCTAACACGGATGTTGACACTAGAGAAGTGGGGCCACTGCTGGGGTGCTACCTGAGCACGTGGTTTGGAAGCCTTTGGAACTAGTCCTTGGGAGGATTCTAGAGAGGTTTGGAGGTACTGGCCAGAGAAGCAGCCCTAGGGTTACAATGGAGCTTGGCACAAAATTCTGGTCAGAGTTCAGAGACCAGAATGTTGATAAAAACGTAAATGGAAAAGAACCAGCTCTGGAGGTTTTAGTTGGGAACAAGGACTCTACAGGCAGCTGGATTTCAGGGCATGTGTGTTATGCTCTCCCAGAAAACTTGTCTGCATTTTACTCATGTCTTCAGACTTTGCAAGAAACTGAGAACAAGGGCAGTGGACTAATTCATGTGGCAGAGGAAATGGCTCCTGTTGGAGGCTTTTAACCAGCTCCACGTTGCAGGTCAAGAGCAAACATCACGGCTGAGTGATTTTAGTACATGGGCTGCCGAAGCAAGCATGAATTAAGTGATTTTAAAAATTTTGAGGGGCTGAAGGGTTTAGCTCAGCAGCAAAAGTAGCAACCTGGCAAGTGTGAGGTCCTGAGTTCTATCCACATACCAAAAAAAAAAAAAAAAAAAAGTTTTGGTTTCATCAGAAGAAACGCTTCTGTAAAGTTGGGGCCTATAAAGTCAGAGCAGAGGACAGTTTAGTTACTGAAAAGATTAGAAGAAGCCCAGTGGATGCCTGGAGGGATCTGAAGTACACTCTCACCCCCATTCAGATTCCAGGTGGAAAACAGAAAAGATTTTGCTTGTAGAAGAGGGCTCCAGAAGAGCACGCTGCAGGAGAGAGGCCACCTGGGGATGGGCTTCCCGGATTCCACTCCCAGTGCTCAGCTACCCAGCCACTTGGAGGTCCCTGCAGCCATGATGCAAGAGGACCTGGCTACTGCTGGAGCCAGAGGTAGACCTGACATGTCCACGTAGCTCGGCGATTACAGGCATGCAGAAAACCAGAGCTGTGGGTCACGGAGAGTCCGCCCAGCGTTCAGAAGGGACCCGGGCAGTGTGCCCGTGCGAGGCCAGCCTGTGAAGCTCTGAGAGAGAAGGCAGGAGTGGACTGGAGGCCCTGGAAAGTTGGAGAAGCCAGGTACGTGCAACAGCTGAGGAAAGCTACAAGGAACCATGAAAACCAGACAAAAAGAGAAGCCACGAGGCTGTGACCGCCGGCAATCAGATAGGGGCAGGGCCACATAAGTGGCTGGGAGCTCAGGTCTGATCCTGACTCCTTGCCCCAGGTACTAGACACACAGCTGCAGGATTTGACATCTGCTCTGCTGGTTTCAGCCTGGCTGTGTCTCATCGGCTCCTCCCCCTCTGTTCCTGCCTCCTAGGGTTTAGATTTAAATGTCCCTCAAAGCCTCATGTGCTCACAGGTAGGGTTTTTAGACAGAGATGGGATTCGGGGCCAGTGGAACTAGCCTGCTGTCAGGAGGGGGTCTGACTGGAATTAGGGGGTCACCGAGGGTGACTGGCGGGTGTGTGTTGCTCCCCACTTTCTCTCTTCACTCTCCGCTTCTCTCCTGTGCCGTTGCCCGGCGCCACACTGTCCTGCTTTGGAGCTGGTGGACTGCAGACTAAAATAAGCTATTTCTCCTTTAAGCTCTCAGCGACAGGGAAAGTCACGAGGACACTCACGCCCCGAAAGCTGTTGTCCCCTTGACCCTGCTCCACATCATCAGTGTGTGAGACTGACTGTCACACGTATGAAGACATGACCAAGAGAGAAAAAAAGGATTGATCTGAGAAATACAACATGCAAATTAACAGGAATTTTAGAAAGACAATAGGAAAAATGGAGGGCTGCATCAAAGAAATTAGAAGACATTTCTCTAGAACCAAAGGATGCAGGGTTTCAGATTGAAAAAGTGACGGTAAACAGCAGAACAAACGCACCCCCAGTGGCTCACGGCGTTTTGGGTTCTCACAGGGATTCAGCCCGAGACTGCTCAGGCCTAAGAAGGGCCTTGGGCTCAGGACTCAGATCCGAGTGTGTGAAAGGAGCCGGGTCTCCCTGGAGGAGTATCTGATGACCTGTTTTCCCCAAAATAAGACCTACAGGAAAATAATCAGCCCTAAAAACTCAAAATCAAAACCACCAGTCCGAACAGCCTGCCCTCGCCTCACCCACGCCCTCCAGAGCAGCCACCAGCAGGACAGTGGCGGTGGCAGGGGAGGCCAGGCTGGGCTGGCCGGGGTGGCGTTTCTCATTTCCAGTCTGCAAGGCTGATTATTTCTGGCTAGTTCTTATTTTGAGGGATCGATGGGTAAATGTCTCGTGGTCACATATCAAACCAGACATAAAAAGCAATCTGACGAGACCGGAAAAAAAAAACCTGGAGAGACTGTGAACATCAAATCAAACACTGATAGGAATGGATTGTATCACAGGGAAGAGTCTAAACTGCTAGTTTAACAATGAGCACTAAGGTTGCATAGGGAAAGTTCTTTCACAGATCAATGGCCACTTACAAAAGTGCCAGGAAGGCTATATGGCCTTTTAAAATCTCAGTCCCCTCAGCTGCAGAACTGACTAGTGTAAAGATTAGAAGATGTATAAAGAATGTGTGGCTCACACAGGTAATCCCTGCACTGATGGAGGCTGAGACAGGAGGGTTCCAAGTTTGAGTCCAGCTAGGGCAATTTAGCAAGATCCTGTCTCCAAAATTAAAAAGGGCTGGGGATATGGTACACTGGTGGAGTGCCTGGGTCAATGCCCAGTACCCCCACACACACACGATGGTTGGTGTGGTGCTGGTGCCGCAAGGCAGTGGTTACTTCATTGGCTCTGTGGAGCTCGCTGCAGAAGGGCGGTACATCTCTGCTGAACTCAGGTGTCCCGACCCAAACTGCGCGGAGAACTCTCGGTATGGAGAAGCCCACTTTTTTTTTTTTTTTAATCTTTTTGAAACAGGGTCTCACTATGCAGTGCAGGCTGGCCTTGAGGTCACTTCAGCGCCCAGGCTGGTCTCCAACTCACAACGAGATCCTCCTGCCTCAGCCTCCCAAGTGCTGGGACTCCAGGTGTGACCACCACGCCTGGCTTAAGAAGTCACTTCCAAGTGCTGAGACATTTCCGGAGGACCGTCTGCAGAGGCTGCATCCTCCTCAGCCAGCACAGACACTGTGGCCCTGCGTCTGTAAGGTACCAGAGGCCTTCCTGAGACAGTCCTGGCTACGGTGCCCGTCTCTTCCCAGCCTGGTCCGACTGCCCGCTCACACCTGTCTCCTGGCTCCACACCTGCTCGGGCCGCAGACCCCGCCCCTGCCACCCTGTGGCCCCTTCCTGCATCCTTTGAGCCTCAGGGCAATATTTCACTCCACAGTGAAGGTTTTCTCAGACCCCACAGACGTTGTCACCTACCTCTGTCCCCCAGCACGCCCGCCTCGAACCCTTGGGTTTTATTTTCTGGTCACTAGGCTGGAGCTCTGGGGGACAAGTACTTGGCTGTGTCTTGCATGTGCTGCCCGGTCTGACCCTGTGCGGGACCATCACATTCGTCTTCAATCTCGTGACCTTGCCTACATCCAGACTTCCTCCGCCGGGCTGGGGCTACAGGGCTGACAGAACCCAGAGGGCGTTCCGTAGAGAGGGCAACAGTCAAAACGAGGCTGTAAAAGAACTCTTTATACTCAGCAAAACATTTTATGAGAAGTGTTGTCCTTTTTTCAGTAGATTGTGGCTAAGAGATACACTGCATTGCAAAACTAGTGTTTTTCAGTTTTTCAACACATACCTAACACAAGTACTTACCCGTATTTTGTGCAAAATCATGTAGAACACAGTAAAGAAACAACAGAAGCTGATAGTCTGGCACTCTGCTACTGACCTATATCCCCAGCTCCCTTTTCTAATTTTTATTCTCTTGAGACAGGGTCTTGACGCTGGCTTCAAACTCACTTGTAGTCTAGGCTGGCCTCCTGCGTCAGCCTCTTAAATGCTGGGACTATATGTGTGCACTACCATCCTTAGCTGTTCTTAAACCTTTTTATGGCATCTTAAATTTTTATTCAAGAAAATGCATGAGTAAGAAAGAAATTTATAAATATAGGAAAAACTATATCCCCTACTGACAAAGAAAACACTAGAATTAGATATTTGTAAAATCTGAATTGATTTTCTTCCAATCATAACTTATGATTACATAACACAGGTTGGGCATACATCTACAGTGCATGAAGAAAAAGTTTGCTAAGCAAATTAATGTAATCAATAAGATAACTTGTGGTACAAAGTTTATGGAAAGGGCAAGTTTCTTTATCCATGTAAACTTTGCAATGTTTATATTACTCTTTTATCTCATGGTACCTTGATGGCTTTTTTTTTCTTTGTCTTTTTTGAGGCAGGGTCTTGCTATGCAGTTTGAGCTGGCCTTGAACTCACTATGTAACCCGGGCTGGACTCAAGCTCACAGTATCTTCCTGCCTCAGCCTCCCAAGTGCTGAGATTATGGGCATCCTGCCTCTTTGACAGGCTTCAGCATCAGGCCACGAACCCTAACTCTGCCCCGGCCCAGTGCGGGGCTCCTCATGGCTCCACGCTCAACACCGGACAGTCTGAGGGCTCTAGTCCTGGGTGTTCTGCTAATCGTCACAGAACTAAAGAGCCAGGCTCTGTCCTAGGCACCCTACAAATCATGAGGATTCTGACAAATCATTGAAACTCTATGGCTCTGTTTCTCATTTAGAAAACAGAAGATTCTGACTAGAAAACAATCAAGTTCTCTTTTTAGCGCCAAGGTGAGATCCTTGATATGAAAAAGTAAAGGAGTTAAGCATGGTGATTAGGTCTATACATGTGGACACCGCAAAACAGAAATAAGTTATCTATCCTAATATTTCTAAGTGAAAATACTTTGAATAAACTGGATCACTTGTCAGGTAGGTCAATAATCTCAGCAAACACACTTGCACTTCTCCTTTCTCTGTATTCTTTTGTCTAAATTAGGAAGCGTACTGCTTGTGTACTTGAAAACCGTTGACCATCCACATCCTTGGGGTCCACATCCATAGATTTAATCAACTACAGAAAATATGAAAATAAATGGTGTCGGAACTGAATAAACACAGGCATTTTTTCCTTGCACGATTCCTTAAACAATACAGTATAAAAACTGTGTATATAGCATTTCCATGGCATTAGATGTCATAAGTAACCTAGAAATAATTTAAAATACGTGAGATGTGCGTGGCTATATGCAAATGTTACGCATTTTACAGAAGAGGCAAGGAGACCAATGCATGCAGGACACAGAATTTATATTATTTTATGATGGTCACTCGAGTCAAATGCAAGGAAGTGCAGGGAATCTGTCCACAGTACTAAAGACCTAGAGAATCCAGCCGAGGGCCTGGATCCCAGGGCAATAACCTGCATGAGTTCAGCTGAAAGCCTGGGGCCATGACAGTGCCTCCCACGAGTCAACTGGAGGCCTAGAGCCCAGGACGATGACTCATACCAGTGTCTTTACAGATCTGTGCGGGGAAGGCCCAAAGGTCAGCGGTGGAAGCTAGAAAGTTTATGCCAGCGGGGTGAAGGAGCTGTGCCAGCAGGTTGAGGGTTCTGTACTGGAGCCAAGAAGCAACACTCAAGATAAGGACCAGGGCTCCCCCAAAAAGTCCCACAGCCATCCTCAGCAACAATGAGGTCCCGAGCTCCTCTGACGATGAGAACAGCTGAGTTCGTATCAGGAAGCCAGTGTGACAAGCTTCTCCTGGAGACTGAACAGCACACATCTTCCCTTCGGAGTCAGGAAGCCATGCTGAGAGTAAGGACCAGAGCTCCAAAGTGAACCTCAGCCACTCTCAGCAACAACAAGGTCCCGAGCGCCTCCCATGCTAACAGGCAGGTTCCTATCAGGGAAGCCAGCATGACAAGCTCCTCCAGGACAACCAAGGCTCAACAACAGCATCACTACCCTTCCTCTCCGGGTCTCCTTTTATGTGTTGGCAGCTGTCCTCAGGTGGGCCATCCGTGCCCCGCACCGCACCGCACCGCACCGCACCGCAGCTGGTGTTAAGTTGCCCGCCAGCTACCAGTCCACCTCCGGGTTCGAATTGTCCTCCCGCCCTCAGCCTGTGGGGAGAGAATGCTGCATTTCCCAATCGTGAGGCCGCAGCTGACCCCAGCATGTGACGAAGGAGGTGGGCAGGCAGCACAGGGACCAGCAGCACAGGCGGGGCTGGTCCCTCGGAGTGGACAGTGTATGAATGCTACGGCACCCTGGCCACTTCCTCAGACCACGGAGCCCAGAGAGAACAGGAGGAGGAAGGCGACAGAGGAGGAAAGCGGGGGAGGGCGGGGGAGATGCCAGAAGTGGCACCGGAGGCCGGTGGGAGACCCAGCTCCCGGGGAGCGCACCTGTAATGCTTTTACCACCTCCATCGCCTCTTGTTCTTAGCACCGTGTTTACAGTACCCAGGGACGGTATGTATCGTGGGCAGTCATTACACACAGCACATCTTCATCTTTTTTGCCCTAGTTATACCCTTTTCCCTGCTCCTTCAACTCGTTTCCCTTCTCATTTGCAAAAGCTCTCTTTTCTTTTCTTCTTCTTCTTTTTGTTTTTGAGACAGGGACTCACCATGCAGTTCAGGCTGGCCTAGAACTTACAGTGATGTTCCTGCCTCAGCCTCCCAAGTGCTGGGATTACAGGCATGCGCCACCACATCTGAATTATTTTCATTTTTTTCTTCAATTCTTTCTCTTTTTCTTTTCTTTTCCTTTTCTCTTTCTTCTTTTTCTTTTTCTTTCTTTCTTCGTTCTTTCTTTATTTCTTTTCTTTTCTTTCTCTTTCTTTCTTCAAGACCTCAGGCTTGCTTACACTGCTGAGCTAAATCCCCAGCCCCCATTTTCCTACAAATGACTCGAGTTAATCTTTCTTCATGGCAGAGTGATGCTCCACTGTGTGTAAACACCACATTTTCTTTATTCATCTGGTGGTGGGGTTATAGGCCACTTCTAAGACTTAGCTATTATGAACTGTGCGGCTATAAACTCTTTTGGGAAAACACCTAGAGAGGGGCACTGCTGGGTCAAATGGAATTCCCATTTTTAGTGTAGCTTTTGAGGACTCTCCATGCTGATTTTCTCAGTGGCTGTCCCAGTTTACAGCCCCATCGACAATGTAGAAGGGTCCCTTCCCCCTATATCCTCACCAGCATTCCTTACTATTTGATTTCTTGCCAACAGCCATTCTTTCTGGAGTAAAACGGTATTTCCGTGCCATTTTAATTCACATTTCTCCAATGGCCAGTGTCAGTCTTAGTCTCTCGGCATCTGCAAATCAGATGTCACAGCCCAGACTACGTGTAATTTCCTTACTCTCTCTTAAAGTGGTAAAATCTTGCTAAACGGAGCCTCACATTTTGTAAGACTTGGTTAAAACACGTGCTGAAAGATCTCTAATCGAACTTGATTACTCGGGCAATGGAATTCTAGTTGGAGCCCCGAACACTTGGTGTCTGGCTCCCTGGGGCCCTGGAGAGGTGCCCTACTGGTCCCCAGCAGGACGGCCCGGGACTGTGCCACCCACCGCCCACGGGAGGCTAAGGGGCAGTGTGGCGTGCTCGACCCTCCCAAGCTGTGGCTTTGTTCTTTTCTCTTTCTAAAAGAAAAGGCTGATTTCCTCCAAATCCTGGGGCTCCACGCCCTAATATGGAGAGGAACTAGATGACTTCACTGGTCTTTCCCGTCTTTGGTTTCTATGATTCATCAACGATAGCAACGAGGGTAGGGTCAGAGACAACAACTCTGGTGTTCTGGTGCCCCAGTGAAAAGGAAGGAACTGGAAACCTGTTAGGGTTGTAAAGGGATTAGAGGTGGGCAGGGGCGGGAGGAGCAGCTCCGTGCTAGAGCACTCATTTAACATGTGTGAGGCTCGAGGTTTAACTCCCAGCACTGCAGAAAGCAAGAAAGACAGAAACAAAGCAAACTCACAATACTCCTCTCAGAAATATTCCTAGGAGGTTTGCTAAGAGGATTCCCGATATCTGATGTCCCTTACTTTGCCTTTTGTCATTTGCAGTGACATGAAATTGATTTTTTTTTAAGATAGTCTTACTACATAGCCCAGGCTGGCCTCAAACTTGGGAGTCTTCTGACTTAGCCTCTTGGGATTACAGGCCCTTGCCATCAAGCTCAGCGAAATTGGTTGCTTATTAAATGTTTTATAAATGTTTTTGGGAAAAAAATGTTTATTCTGACACACATGAAAACCTGGTTTTGCTCACCCAAGTCCCTGAGAACACCCCTAGGATCCATATGGCTGTAAACAAGGAACTCTCAAAACAAATCATCCAGTTTCATAAACATTCAGCCACTAAATGCCAGGCACCAGGGTCAGACTGCACAAGGGATACATAATAAGAAACAAAATAAACAAATAGGCAATCAGAAAAGAAACAGTAACTGCCTCTTAAGGTCTCATGTAAGTGCTATAATTATGATTTGACAAATGTATCAGAAATGAAATCAAAGTGCTACAGGAGCAGAAGAGGAGTGACTAATCCTGCTAGGGGGTAGTTAACCATTACAGAGGGAAGGAAGGAAGCCATTCTCTCTCTCTGCCAGTGCATGCAGTTACCCAGAATTTTCTGCAGACACCACACAGCCCCAGAACAGGAAATGTAACATACACCAAAGCATTTGGCATGGACAGGAAGTGACAGTTTGGAGAGGTGTGACTGTTTATTTTTAAACATTACCATTGAGTACACTATCTGGTGACGAGAACTGGTCACTAGGGATGTGATTAATGCCACCATCCTGAGAATATTTTTGGAATACCTTTAAGTATTTCCCTCAAAGCCAAAGACAAATCCTGATTACTGTGCAGGAGTCCTGAGCCTAACGGTCACACCAAGCCGAAGCTGGTGACTAAGAGGGGAAAGGTCGGTGGGAGGAAGGTCACTGACCACGTGGGGTTTACAGAGCACGGAGCCAGCAGCAAGCCCACATCTGATAACGTCACTCTGTGAATTCAGCAAGATACAATTTCTAGTTTGAAGTAAGTTTGATCATTCCAACAGCAGGTGTATCAGCACAGCAGAGCTTTTAGAGACCCAGAGTTATTAAATATTAAAATTCATGTCATACTCCTTAAAAGTAATTCATTTAGGGGGAAGGATAAAAATGTTTCAAAATATAGTAGGCTAGCTGGGTGTGGTGGCCCATACCTGTAATGCCAGCACCCGGGAGGCTGAGGCAGGAGGATTGCCATGAGTTCGAGACCAGCCTGGACTACAAAGTGAGTTCAAGGTCAGCCTCAACTGCATAGTGAGACCCTGTCTCAAAAAAACCCAAAACATAGTGGGCTGAAACAGAATCAGCGACAGTGACGCATCCATGGATAATGAACCTATATACCAACAAAAAGGTTTCGGAAACTAACGCTGACATGATCAAGGGACGGCCAAGGCTGCTGTGGTTTCCCATAAACAACTGTGACCCAGGCAGGTGTGGATTAGTACAGGGTGGGGCGGTGAGAAGCTCACTGGTAGAGCACCTGCTTAGGATGCAGGAGGCGCTGGGTTCAGTCTCCAGCGGAAAAGTCAGCCTGAGTGTAGCTTGCCTATAGTTCCAGGGCAAAGGGGAGGCCGAGGCAGGAGGGTCACTTGAGCTCAGGAGTTTGAGGTCAGCCTGGACAACACGGTGAGAACATCCCTCCTCAGTATTACTTAGTTCTAACTGGCCAGCCCCATTTTCCCTCTCAAGGCTGCTGCCTGCACTTTGGCCACATAAGGATGAACATAAAGTACACATGCGAGGACAGAACAGCTGTGGGTTTCCTGGCCTGCAGGACCAGCTGCGGGGGTTTTAGTGTGGGCAGCTGGGCTCAGCTGCTGGACTTGCCTCATTTTTCTTTCCTGCACCCCAGAACACACGTTTTAAAAAGGTAGGAGGCTTGCAAGTTTGAGGTCAGCCCAGGTAACTTAATGAGCCCGTCTCAGAATAAAAACCAAAACCAGCTGGGGTGTAGTTCAGGGGTAGAGTACCAGGGTCCCCTCCCCAGCGCTGCAGGGAGGACAGTCAGCCCTGATTCCTATGCGAGTTTCTCCGGAGGTAACTGATCTTGGAGAGCCCGCTCTCCAAAGCTCTGTGAAAAGAATCCTGGATCCCCTCCAGCCCTGGGGCGTGGAGGGAGGCCTCAGGCTTCAGGCCTTAGGCCGGGGCCTCAGCACCTGTTACTCACTCGAAGCACCTTGGCTTCCAGCTGGCCTGGCCCCTCCCCAATGGGGCAGGCCTGTCTGGCCCAGGAGGCACAGGGCTATGCCGCTGGCCAGGAGAAACTGATTCTGCACTCTTCGATTTAAATTAAAAGAGCCTCTCTGACCTGGGTGGCAGACCTGCTGGTTCCACGGAGCCCCTGCCTCTCTCCTTATGGCCAAATGCCCAGTGGTCACCCCTCTCCCCGCCAGTTTCTGCGCACTCCCTGGCCCGCCTCTGGCTGACTACTCTCCCTCCTGTTCCTCTTGCCCCAGCGGCCAGGCCTGCGCCTTGCCTCTCGGGTGACCTGCTGTTCCCATGAGCCATGTTCACGTCACCCCAAAGTCATCAGTCGGCTGAAATCCTCTCCACCTTTTAGCCCAAATGGCGCTGCTCACTGCTTGGACCTGAGGATGTCTCACATTAACGCGGTGACTTGTGGCCCAAAAGGGATTTCTAGATCCCTTACTCACTGGGAAACTGCTAGGGAGGAGGGACTATGTGGGTTCTGTGGCTGAGAGAACCCAGGCTTGGAGAGAGGAGGGAGGTGCATCTAGCGAATGGCAGAGCAGAGTCTGCCCCAGGGCCCTGCAGCCTTCCTCCGCTCCCGGCCTCCCACGGGGCTCCTCACACCTTGCAGCTGAATCTCAGCAATCAATCCGCGGCCTCCCCAGCGCCAGCGCTGGGCTCCTGGGAGGTGGAAGCGGGGCAGACAGCAAGCTCAGCACTCCCCTGTATGCAAAATGACACTGTGGCCGCAGGGCTTGCTAAGTCCCACAGGCCTTGCTCCTCAGGAGCCTGAGTGTCAGGCACTAGACGGTGGCAATCAAAAGAGCCAACCTGCATTAGGGCCCAACCGACCTCTTTATTAGGCTGCAGCAGGCACTCGGGACAGAGGCCTGCAGCCCCAAGTCCTGTGGCTTCACAGTCCCCCCCCCCCACATACACAGTGGAAGGAAACGAACTCATTGCGCAATTCCGCAGTGCCAGGAGTAGTGATTCCCGTCCGGCTCGCCCGACAGCATTCCTGCCAAACGTGTTCCATTACTTATGCTTCACGGTACTAACAGTGCCACTTGCATATCTCTGGGACCCAAGACTGGTTAAAAATAAGGCATAAAGTCCACGAGGGCCACAGAGATGTAAAATACATTGTACTCCTCAGTGGTATAAAAATATCACTTCAGTGCCTCCTAAGGTCTCACGCCTTCCCACCCCACTCCCATTTATGTATTTTTTAAACTGACACTTTAAAATGTTACATATTTAAGCTGGCATGGTGGCACACGCCTGTAATCCCAGCACTTAGGAGGCTGAGGCAGGAGGACCACCATGAGTTTGAGATCACTCCTGGCTACACAGTGAGTTCAAGGTCAGCCTGGGCTACATAGTGAAACCCTGTCTCAAAAATAGTAACACCTGGGCCAGGGATTTAGCTCGGTGACTTAAGCGCCTGCCTGGCAAGTGTGAGGTCATGCGTTTGATCCCCGGTACCCCCCCCCCAAAAAAATAGTAACACCTTACATGTTTATATCAACGCAGTGGTTCAATACACATTTATGTTATGCAACGTTCAAAGCAGAATGAATATGTCTACATCCTTAAACATTTCTTTTTGGTGGGAAAACTCAGAATCCTTTCTTTTCTGAAGCATACAGCACTTATCCCCACCGTCTCTATAAACCCTACCACGCATCAGCCCACCAGACCCCTTTCTGCTAACCGTGCTGAGTACCTGTCTGCAAACCATCTCTGACCCTCTGCGGATGACTTCAGAAGGATTCTATAGTCAGTGCAGCTGACTCTGGACTCGATGGACTCTATTTGCTCTACTCTTCCCTACCAGGTTAGGCCAAAACCCCGACGGTGAGTGGCGAACTTTCCCTTGGACGGAGGCCTGCTGAGACGCCAGCTGGCAGGGCGGGGATGGCTGTGTGCTTGGTCCTGGGGAACACGACCTGCAGGGGCCGAGGCTTGGAGAGCTGAGTCAGAGGGAGTAGGCGTCTTTCCCAGCACGTCGGTGCCTGGAGATAAGCACGCTGCCAGGCCCATGTGTCTGCACCAGAAGAGGCCGAGACCACATATTCAGGTCCTGACAAGTTCCAGCACCACTAAAATGTTTCCATGCAGCAGGACAGAAACACACACGATGACTGTTGAAATTTATACCAATGTATTACAGTGCAAGACACACTGCTTGCCATGCCCCTCGATCTCAACGTGTCCAGTGGCTCCTGCCACTTTCTGGAGCAGTTCTGGAGGTCCTGTCCTGGCTGCCTCCACAGCCTGAACTGACCCTAACATTTACCTCTCACGGTCACTTTGACACTCAGCGCAATTTTAAAAGCAACGGACTAGAAGGCAGAACAAATACATCCCAGTTGTAGTGCTATCTTAGGACCACAGTAGACGCTGCACAGACGCTGCCGACAGCCCCCCTCCCCCCTGGAGCACCGGGAAACCGGCTCCGTGCGGCTAGGACGAGCGAGCGCGCTCCTTACCGGGGGCCTTTAGCACCTGCTGACACACACTGCAAGCAGGCGCCGGCCAGGGGAAGCCTGGACTGCGGTCTGTCATAGAGACACAGGTGTGGGCCTCCCTGGAGCTTTGGGGTTGGTGTGGTGGTTTGGTGGGTCAGACCCGGACACCACGCGTATGCCTTCTGCGTGTCTACTCTTCTGTTCCTCGAGAACCAGCCTGGACGTCACCGTGGGAGCGCACTCAGCGCCGAAGGACTGAACCGTATCCTCGTTACTCTGCATCTCAGCGAGCAGCCCATGAAGACCCGGCTCACATACTCTAAAAAGGGTCGACAAAAAAGCACCACCTACCTGCAGGGGACAGCGATCCTACGGAACTGCAGATACAGCATGGCGACAGAAAAATGAAAAATCACTGTTCTCTCCTCACCCTCAATCCACTCTCCCGTGTGTTTAAAACATGTTCATGGTGCCCACACCCAGGGTCCAAGCAGAACTGGGCAGGAAACTTCCTCTGCAGTCGAAAGACATCTAGGTCCCCGGTTTTGCTGACTGGCTGGCCATGGAGAATGTTTCCAACCCACGTTCTATTCTCCTTCACGTTGGTAACTCCGGCAGGCGTACCAGGCACTGTGAGGAAACCTGTTTAACTGAACTTCTATGGTTTCCCCGGTGGCTCAATTTATGACCCCCCCCCTTTTTTTTGCTACCGGGGATCGAACTCATGACCTTGCGCTTGCAAGGCAGGCGCTCATGCCACTGAGCTAAATCTCCGGCCCCCTATGACCCCTTTCTTGTCCCACTCTTTTCCTGCGGCGTGACCTCACCCTCCCTCTGCTGCGATTTCTCTTCACACACTGACCAGTGATTCTTAACTGCACTGACAAGGCTTCTCGTTTGCGATCAGGACTCAAATTAACTGTCTTTGACACACAGCTATTTCCAGCTGCTCTAAGATGCTGGTGCCGAGGGTAGACAGTAATCTGGGGAAAAAGCCTCCTTTTCTTTCTACTCTAACCCTAACTCTTCTCCATCCCTAATGTACTGGTGGCCTGTGTGGTGGTTTGAAGATACAGTCACACATTCTTTTCATGTTTCTCCCTTCAGGAGGAGGAGGCAGGAGGACTGTTCTGAGTCTGAGGCCAGCCCGGACTACACAGAGACCCTGTCTTACAAAAACAAGAAAAAGATTGTGAACTTAGGTTTTTGGGTTTTTTTTTTTTTTTGGTACCAGGGATCGAACTCACAACCTTGAGTTTACCAGGCAAGCTCTTGAGCGTCTGAGCTAAATCCTTGACCTGTTTTTTTTTACCTGTTTTTTTTTTTAAGACAGGGTCTCGCTGTGTAATTCAGGCTGCCTTTGAGTTTACCATGTAGCCCAGGCTGGCCTCAAATATGCAGCGATTCTCCAGCCTCAGCCTCCCACGTGCTCGGATTACAGACGTGTGTCACCATGTACAGCCAGTAACTTGTCTGTAATACAAAGCAGGATATGGCAGAAGTGACAGTGTCTGACTTCCAGGTCTAGGCTGTGAGACAACAAGGTTTCCTCCCGGCACGGTCTCTCTCTCTCTCTCTCTCTCTCTCTTGAGGCCAGCTGCCGGGCTGTGGTCACCGAGGCGGACCAGTGGGGAGCCCCCTGTGCCGAGGGTGGACAGTGAGAGACCGAGGCCATCCCTCTACGCCAGGCCAGGAAACTCTCCCGAAGTGGACACTCCAAGCCCACCGAGTACTCAGGGGACTGCAGCCCTTGTTGCTGGCTGACCGCAGTGAGGGGCCTTGGGAGAGGCCACCAGACCCCTGGCTTGTAAAAGCTGTGAGGTAACAAGTCTTTACTGGGCTAAACTAAGTTTTAGAGTAACTTAGTACTCAGCAAATTGGTTAGACAAGCTATATAGCACAAACCCAGAGCACAAGAAGTGATTAAAAGAAACGATCAGTAAGTGAACTTCTTTCTGCAATAATCACTTTTCTCCGTTTTCTCAATGAGTAACACCATGGCTTCACCCACGCCCCACGTGAGAACCCTCGAAGCCGCAGGTGACCGCCTACCAAGCACACGGCGGAGCCGTCCTTGCCCCCTCGTGGATGGCTGCGCCTAGCTGCTCCTGCTGTGCTAACTTGGCTTCACCACATTGCACCTTCTATGACGCAGCATTCCCACCGTCCTCCCTTCCTGCAGACCTCGGCTCCAGCGCATTCCCTAGAGCCAGCAGAGCTTTCCCAACACGTTTGATTCTGTTACTCGTTTATTAAACTACGCTGCTGGCTCCCGCACCGCACGGACAAAATTCAGATGTTTTGGAAAGGGCTGTCTCTGTCGTTAGCTTCCTCTTTCGCCTCCCACGTTCACAGCCTGAATCTGGAAGCTTTTCACTTTTTCTGTGCTTTCTTCATGGAAATCCTTTGTCCTTCCCTTATAACCGCTACTGTTTCCCCCACTGCTGAGGACTGAGGTGCTGTGCTCTGAGGTATGTTCTCAGCCCTTCTTATTTAGAGACAAGATGTCACCACACAGTCTAGGCTCCCCTTGAACATATGATCTTCCTGCCTCAGCCTTCCAAGTAGCTGGGAGCTCAGGCGTGTGCCACTGGTTCCAGCTTGACTGTCTTTGTTACTGATCTGAGCACCAAGCACACAGGTCAGTGTGGCGTCTTCCAGTAGAATGGGAGCTTGAAAGGAGGGAAAAAATCTACTCTCCATGGCAACATACTTATTTATTTTTTCATTTATTTATACATACAGGGTGTATCTATGAACAAGTACTCGACAGGCACTAGATCAGGTGCGCGTTACCTAAGAGCAAGAGAGACATGTCCTTCACTCAGCAAAGAAGAAAATCAGCAGCAACACAGAGCCTGAAAACAGAATGTTAGGAGAAGGTGCAAGCCAGGACCTACTTCAGGTTGCAAAGTACAGGGCTGTGCTCGGACCTTTCCTGAATTAGATTGTTTCCCGGATGTTTATCTGTGCCAGGCTCAGTTCATCCCCATGTCTGTTTTTTTTTTTTATTATTAAATCTTTGCTAATACTGTCGATGTAATGTGCTTATAAATTCTGTGAGCTAAAAATCAAGAAAAAGAATACAATTAAATGTAGGTTGTAAATGGAGGCTTCATCGTAGAGACACTAGCCTTATATGTTGTTAGGGTTATTTAAATGTGTAACAGATAATTTAAAAATAATCTCTTAGATCACACATGTTGCTATGTAAAAATTAATGTTGATAAAAGAAAATCAACTCAAACAAACAACCAAACATCTCTCTCTGGCTTCAGGAAATCTGAATTGATGATTGTCCAGCTTGAATTCCCACATCTCTCTTGGCTTGTTGCCAAATGATTCACCACTAAAACATTCCTGGGATATGTTACATATAAAATTTTTTAACTGTTACTTATGATATCTGAGAAGATTTTTAGCCCTGATTTTTTTTTGACTTTTTGAGACAGGGTCTTGTGATGCAGCCCCGGTTGACCTGGAACTCACGGCACTCTTCCTGTCTCAGCCTCCTGAACGCTAGGATTACAGGCATGCACGTCCACACCCAGTGTCAGGCCTCATTTCTCACATTAATACAGAACCCGTAACAAACTCCCAAAACAACACGAACACTGCCTTGGATTACAGAACAAAACTTGTAGTTCACGCCTGACACACATATTTCTAATAGTTTCAATGTACACGAAAAAACAGGGTTACCAGAATTAAACAGGTCTTTCTCTCTGAAGTCCAAATTAGCTACAGTAACATTAGCAGATCTCACTCCTTATAACGTTATCTTGAAAAACCTGATTAGAAAGCTGAGGAAAAATACAGCTTATCCTTGACCCTACACTCACCGTGTCAGCTGGAGAAGTAAAGAGTCACCTTCTCTCGGTGCCTCTGTCATCAGGGGAGTTTCAATACTCCACTGGGTCTTGCCAAACCCGTTACACTGCCAACATTTTTTCCTCTGGCAACTGATGGATGAAATTATTAATTTGTGACTTTTCAGAGGAAGGAAGTATTTTGTTTTTACTCTTGATGTCTGCAACATAATTTCAACAAGTTTTCAGGGTGTTACCTTTATTAATGTGCAATAATCATCACTTTAAAATAGTATAAAAAACTCAGTGTGGGTCAGAGGCAAGGTTTACAAACACTCATTTCCCGCAATGGCAGCGTTTAACCTTTAACTCAAATTACTGACACAGTACATTGTGATAAATATTCCTTCAAAAAAATGATTTTCTTGCTTATGATTTTTCGGGGAAGGTCTACTATAAAAATACTTCTTTATTCCCCTGCCTGGACAAAGTGAAAGCACAGGAGACCCTCCCAGACTCGGGGAGAACCTCCCCCGCAGGGCAAGCATTCCTTCTCCGGGCTGTTTTCTAGGACTCTTAAGGGCATCAGAAAGAAAACTGCTCCTTTTGCTTGCCAACTGCTCTCTTGGGCACACTTCCCCTGAAACCTTTCAGAATTACACTGTTTCAACTGGCTTCTGTGAGACTTCATTTTCCATGTCACAGCCCTTAAGTTCTTTTTCTTTTATTCGAAGCCACTCCTTCATTTTCAACTTGCTGAGCAGGCAAACAGCTGCTTCTGGTTTCCACGGAAACCGGATTCCTGCGGGGCCGGGCAGGCATTCTGGGGCCAGCGACCTGAGGGTGGAGAGCACAAGAGCAGAGGAGTCACAGCCCACTCCTCACCCGCCCTGGCCACCCTGGGAAGGAGCCGCTGTGACCGCCCGGACGCCCCCAAAGCTTTGCTCTGACTCAGGTCTAGAATACTATAAATTTTCAGGGAGGAGACAGAGCAGTGTAAGAAGGGAACAGGAAAAGGGCATCTGTGAGATTCCGCGAGGCTCAAGTGCTACATCTGGAAGCGAGGGCAGGTCAGCCTCTGCAGAGGTGCATCTGCATGATTCTGCCACCCAGGGACGAGGGAAAAGAAGAAACCAGACACAGGGAGTCAGGGAACAAATACAGCAGGCCAGCGAGTACAGAGCAGGAAGAAACCATATGCCAGAAAAGGAGGGCAGGGCTCGGAGAGAAAAGGGAAGACAGGAAAATGACAGGAAACCTCTGGCGATGGCCATGAAAAACCGAGGCTGAAGGAGAAGAAACGAAAGGCAGTGGTGTGTGTGTGTGTGTGTGTGTGTGTGTGTGTGCAGAGCAGGGCTGCGGGGCCCCAAGGGGAGAGGGCAGTGCTGGTGCCTGCGCGGAGGCTGGGGACTGGGGTGCTCTCTGAGCTGTGGAGAGGGGATCTGAGGGGACCTGGAGCCGCTGCCACTAACACAGGCAGCAGGCCTTGCCGCCGGGAAGGACCAAGGCTCTGCAGCCCAGTCCACCTGCACCACCCGTCCGTGTCCACTCTCCCTCCTTGGCTGCCCTGCACTGTCTCTCCACTGCAGGTCTGGTATATAGTCCAGACTGGCCTTGCACTCCTTAAGCACCCCTTGAACTCACCGTGATCATCCTGCCTCAGCCTACAGGACAGGGGTTACAGCCATGTGCCACCGTGCCTAGCTAGGGAGGACACGCTTGAGTGGGGATCTACGTCTGACCCCATGACTGCGGAGCGGAGTGACACTCGGATGGCATAACCGCTGTGATGTTTAGGTATCTACAGCACTTGCACTCTCCACTCAGCTGGCATTTCCCGTAAGTGCGGACTGACCACGGTCATCCCATCTGCTGTTTCTCTGAGGAAAGCAAGCACTGTGAAGATTTCCGCCACAAGGCCGTGCGTGTCGTAAACGTCTATTACAAAGGTTGCAAAAAAAACCCCACAGGGATGAGAGCAGAGGTGCTTCAGAAAGGCTGGGAGCAGAAGGCAGAGAGCGCTGGAGCGGTGAGACTTGGGCACCACTGCTTGGTGCAGCGAGCGGGGGGCAGAAGCGGTCTGCAGGTCCCTCACGGGGCAGCGCCCGAAGCTACTGTACACAGAAGGGCTCTGCTTGCAAGGGCAGGCACCAAGGGATCACACGGGCCAGACACACTTGCTACACACATCTTCGTGCCTGCGAAGTATGCGGAGACTTCCTTCCGCACCGGGTCTTTCTTACTCGCCCGGCTCCCTCGTGCTAAGTGCTAAGGCTAGAATCCCTCTCGGCACTCGGGCGTGGTGGTTAGGGCGCGGAGACTCGCTCCTGTGGCCTGCTTAGCGGAAGGCAGGAAGGCAGCAAGCCCCACTAAGCAGGGCCAGATCGTGAGGACGTAAGCAGATCATCACCAAGAACTTCCCACTGGCTTTCAAAAGCACATCAGACCAAGCGCCAGCGATTTATCGGTCTAGAACTATGCCGGCCATGCCGCTACCTGGCCCTGCAGAAACTCACTTGGGATTCGGCCCTGGGCATTAGGCATCTCAACAACACAAATCGACAAGATAAACACAGAACTGAACTATTAAAATCTGTGTTTACGGGGCCAGAGCCTGAACATAAATTTCTCCTTTTCCAAATAAAGCACTCCATATTATTTCAGAATCAATCTATATCAATAAGGAAAGTGTATTACTCATGTCTTTTTAAAAAACATCTTATACAAACGTATTTCCCGTTCCAGTTAAAACTGTTTAGGGCCAAAGTATTAAACCATTCATTTTTACTAAAAAGGATAAGCCACCCCCACATAGAATTACATGTTTCAGTCGAGAGACTATAATCAGGGTTTCTAAATTAAAAGAAAATCATTCTCCTAGAAAGAATACAGATCTTTCAAAAATAGTTCTTTCATTATTATTTTTAAGTTACTTAAATTTTTTTCTTACGAAGTTACAAAAATCACTATTTGCATGGACAACTAAAACTGTCCATGAAATAACCTAAAATGCAAACCATTAACTTCCTTTATTCTTACACTTGTCTTAACTGGTTAACCGGAGCTACGCCCTCTTGGCCAGAGCTGCCCAGGAATGTGGGAGCAGCTCAGTGGTGGAGGCCCTAGGCGCAACCCCTGCTGCCAAAACTAAATCCATAAAAACACAGGTAGACAAATGAATGGTTCCTGGTACCAAAACAAACAAACAAACAAACAAACACACGGATGGACCCCCCCTCCCCGGCACCGTCAGGGTGAGAGGGCGGGGAAGTGAAAACATGAAGCTCACTCACTGAGCTCTGAGAGTCCCACACTTGTATTTCACACAAGGTCCTCTGGACGTCTACGGATTAATGCGGAATGAAGCAGACAATGAAAGAGAGTGGAACACCCGAAGGGCACACACGAGGTGCCCCGGAACACCCCCATGGAGAAGGCTGTGGAACCCAGACAGGAGTTTGTACTCAAGGATTTTCTGGCAGCAGGGGAGGAAAATCCTGGCCATTCGGATTTCCTTTGTAGACAGCAAAAGTTTTCCTACAACTAAACTCAGAATGGAATTTCTTACATAACACAAGAGACTGCTGACACGGTGGAGAGTATCTTTAGCCATGGCTTTACGGAGTATGGCTTTTTTTCGAGACAGGGTCTCGCTACATAGCCCCGGCTGTCCTCAAACTCAGAATCGAGCCCAGGGAGGCCTCAAACTTGCAGCAATCCTGCCGCAGCCTCCAAAGTTTCAGATAAAGAAATGTGATTCAGTTGGCATTTCTGAGAAAGTTTATAGATTAACATTAATTATATTTCAATAAATAGAGTTCGATAATACTTATTAAAGCACAACTTAGTCCTTAATGCTTTAGCTTTTTTTTAATGTTTTGCTTTTTGGTGCTGGGTATAAAGCCAAGGCCTCAGGCATGCTAGGTAAGCACTCTACCACTGAGCTACTGTATTTTTAATAAGGTCTCCCATTTACTAAAATCTAATTCTTGGCTTTACATTTTTTAGCACCTACTAAGCACTTTTTAATTGCATCATAATTACATATTATCATATGCATTCTTTTAGAAATTGCTTCAAATATTCAGTAACATTTAAAAGGATATATGTAAATAAAAATGACTCATTTAACTATGTGGCTGTATTACCAATACACCCATGGGGCAGCCAACAGAATTTTGTTTGACTGGTCTATGGACCTTACAAAAATACAAAGTTACACTGACAAAAATACGGACTCAAAAGACCACATAGCTTTATCTACCGTTCCTCTGCACACAGGTGTACGAAGGACGCTGTGGTTAACACGGCAGATGAGGACATCAGTGTTCAATACCGTGAGTGAAACAGATTAATAACAGAACATTTAACTTTTAAAAAAAGCGCGTACCTTTTGAGATGATGTAGGACTCACTGGTTTCGGGGGGAAAGTGCAAGGCACCCGTCCGTGATGGATATGATAGGGCAGCAGGAGGCTGGGGTCCAGGGGCACCCAGGGGACCGAGAGAGTGGGAGGCACGCCAGGAAGGTCGCAGTGTGTTTTGTGCAGGTTGTATGCTGTCCTCGTAACTTTGCCATCCGAGGCCTTGTAGATCAGGAGGGAAGAATCTTCTGCTGCGTGAGACAACAGGTAGGACCCCTCCTGCAAGCTAAGCGCACATGGGACTCAGCTCGACGGCTGACTGCCTCACTTCCCACCCCCTCTCCTTAATCACTGGCGACTGGCAAATCTAAACCTACTGTGGGGATGGAACACCGCCTCTAAAACGGTTTTATGAACAATACGGATAAAAACTTAGGTCTAAGAAGTTTTAAAAACTATCTAAACATATTCTTTTTTTCTATATTAGTCTATCAATTTGCAATAATGTAACAGAAAAACAAATGCTGTGCCTAATTCTCTATCCATAAAGAGCAGATACTTACATGCCTGTAACATTTTTATTAGACAAACAGATACAAAAGTAAATGTGACCTATTTACTATATCAAGTTTTTTTTGGTTTTTTTTTTAAAGACAGGGTCTCACTTTGTAGTTCAGGCTGGCCTGGAACTCATGGCGATGCTGCCTCAGCCTCCCGAGTGCTGAGGCTACAGGCGTGCACCACCATGCCTGGCCTACACTGAATATTTTTAAAATAAAGTGGAATAAACAGTCAGGGGAACAATCACAATACAATCTGAGCAATCTGAGGATAAATAACAGTAACAACAGCAGCTAACATTTACTGCATGTTTACCGTGAGCTAACCACTGTAATACTGCTTCAATCCATTTTTGCATTAAGCCTACTACAATAAACTTTTCAGGCACAGTGTTAATTACTGACTCCATATTGGAGATAAATAAACAAATTAGAGATGCTTAGTAATTTGCCCAAAATTCTGAGTACAGTAGGGATTGGATATAAACGAGCTATCCCCTTAATCATGAGACTCCACTGTCAGAACAATTAGTTATGTCATATATCCAATCAACAGTTTTCCTCCTTCTCAGAAGGCTTTAAGGATTCAATTTAGCACCATAAAGAGCTAAAGGGATATGATTAATATACTGTGCTTTCTTGGGATTACACACTTCTCCGGATCAAAGGGGCAAAGGAGAATGGTTCCTTCCCATATTATTAAAAGTAAAGAAAAATAAATAAATAAAGGTAAAGATTAATCATATTTTAGTTATATAGATCTGCCTACAAACCTAGTAAATTATATTCTCATTAATTTTTTAAAGCCAAAAAGTAATAGGTGTTGATAAATTATTATTTTCTAGCTAATTTTTTCCAATTATTTTCAAATAAGGAAATCAATAATGCTTGACTTGGTAGTAGGAATAAATAATCTTTCAGAGTGAGCTTTTATCAGAGAAATGCATGTCTCTTAACTGCCTTTACTAAAATGAAGAAAACCGGTTTACAGATATTTATTTATTTATTTATTTATGGAGTCAGGGTCTCACTATGCAACCCTGGCTGGCCTTGAACTCAAGGTGATCCTCCTGCCTCAGCACCTGAGTGCTGGGATTACAGGTGTGTGTCACCACTCCCAGTTCTGACTGGTCTTGAACTCCTAGTCTGAAACAACCCTCCCACCTAGGCCTCCTGAGCAGCTGGCACTATGGGCATGGGACGCGATGCCCAGCTCCCAGGGCATCGGTTTAATGGGTGGAAAATAAGACATTTTGGAAAGTATCTTACAAGTACCACGTAAGTGTAAAGCACATGAATGAACTATAAGAGGCGGGATATTGGCCTCCTAACTGCCTCTATGTCCCTAACCTTAGGACCTGTAAATATGCTATCTTACGTGCACAGGAGAATAGAGGTAGCAAATGGATTTAGGTCGATGACCAGCTGACTTTAAAATGGTCAGATTTCCTGGATTATCTAGGTAGGGTTGAGGAAATCACAAGATTGCTCCACTGTAGAAGAGGGAGCCAGAGGTGATTCACAGAGGTCCAGTGGTTTGATGAGAGAACTGAACTTGCCTTTTTAACTTCTGAGGTGGAGAGCCGCAAACCAAGGGAGGCAGGCGGCCTCTAGAAGCTGCGAAAGGCAAGGAAACAGATCCCACCTGCAGCCTAGGGAGGAAGGCAGCCATGCTTACACCCTAACTTTAATCCAGTGGGACCTTGAGAACTCAAGATCTACAGAGCTGAGGGTACCAAATTTATGTTGCTTTTCACTTGATCTTAGCCAAAAGGCCGAGAAGCAATTTTATGTTGCTTTTCAACACTCATCTTGTGGTACTTCACACGATGGACAAAATACATAAAATAAAAACCCTGCCAAATCTCACAGTTGAAGAGTACTTAGAAATTATCGCATCTGACACTGTCATCTCATTTATAAATAAAGAAAATGATGTCTAGTAACATAAGGTTAAGTAGGGAATCAGAGTTCAAACTTTGCAGATGTTAAGTGCAGACCGTGGGGCTGTTTTCTAGTTTGACTTTCTGTAAGGGACTAAGGAAAGTTACCCAAAGTTCCTAACAATCTGGTAAATGATGAGGCGGAGAGTTCATATTCTAAACTGTGACATAAACAATAACCTTGGGCTACTTGCTCTACACTGCTTCTTTATACCAAAGAAGCCCACTCTAACTATGGTACCGCATCCTGGCCAGACATGAAGCCCACTCACCACGGGCACGTACTGAGTGTCACGTATGGGTCTCCAGGTGCTACGAATACGTCACTTTAATGGCTTTGCCAATGTGACAGGGCTAAGGGTTCTGAGATATGATGCTGACCCTGGAGTTCCTGGGTATGCGCTAATGGAATCACAAGGGCCTTAATCAGAAGCAGGCTGACAAAAACACAATAGGGGAGGTGATGTGATGTGGGTACAAGTGATTCGAGGGGCGCACTGTGAAGACAGAGGAAGTGGCTCCAAGCCCAAGAATCTACCAGGCTACTAGAAACAGAGAAGGTAGGAACTGACTTTTTTCTGAGCGCCTCCAGAAGGAATCAGTCCTGATGATTCCTTGATTTCAGCCCAGTGGATTTTTGATCACCAAAACTATAGTGTAACTTGTATTGGTGCAAGACACTAAGTAATTTGTCAACTGGCAACAAGAAACTAATGCAGCAATTTTCTAGGAAAATATACTTCCAAATTCATTAAAACCACATACTACTATATTATCTTTTTACTTAGATTTTTACAATTTTAGCTTTGACAAAGTAATTCTTGCTTTTCCAGTTTTTCCTAACAGCATATATCTTGAAAGTTTCTAAGAATGTTCATCTAAGAAAATCAGGCAATGCAAAATGTCTAAAAAATACTTACCTGCTTAATTTTTTCAGAATGTGTTGGAGGATGTGAAGTAAACTTGAAATCCTATGACACAGAAGAAGTTTAATGCAATATTACACTAAAAAAGTTACTGTAACAATTATAGGATCTCAACAAAAGAAATGACCTCGCTAACAAATGGAAACTGCTGGGGAGTCGCAGATGAGCTAACATAAGTGACACACTTCAGATGTGTGGGGGACGGACTAAAGGGCAATTAAATACTCTAGACAGTTCTTTAGTTCCTCTTCTAGACCTAGACTTATTCCCGTTATTATCTGTCATTTTAAAATTAATTTTCATTGAGAGAATGGAGACAGGCACTGAGCAGGGTATGGGAGAGCTTTTCTACTCACATATTTAAGAAAAGGCACAGCCCAGAGAAGCAATTCTTACAAACAGAAGTGAATGTACTTAAGCATGAGCAGACAGTAAGCTTGAGTCTGGGACTGTGAAATAACTGTCTCAGAACTGGAAATAAGCAGCTACTGCCCTCGCAGTAAGTGAAGCAGTAACTGCCAGGGCTCTTTTGGCACCAGCTCAGCGGTCTGCTCCAGGCCAAGCCACTGAAGTCTCGGGTTCCTCATATATACAGTGAAGGAATTTCATACCAGCGCTTCACAAGGAGTTGTGAGGCACAAGTGAGACAGTATTCGTAAACTACTTTTCCTTGCATTTGAGCACTCAAGAGTTCTGAGTACAATAAATTCCTTTAGTTCTGATGTATAAGAACGCTTCGACAAACTGTCCAAATCAGCACACCCTATGCTAAGAGCTGAGATCTACGCCTGCCCTGGCCTTTCCTGCTCTCACCAGGGGCAGAACGCATGTGCCCGATGCACTTAAGGTGGTGGCCACTCCAGCTTCAGTCTCCTTGTGATAAGCAGAAAGACTGGTGATATCAGTACTATATTCAATTTGGAAATGGGGGCAATTAATATGGATGGATTCCAAGCTGGGTCGGGGAAGCCTTGATGGATGAGATGATCAAAACCGTTAAAAGCAAATTATTTTAACTGAGTATTTAGGTATAAAGGAAAATTAGTGAGTACATTAACAAGTTTTTTCAGTTCCTACCACAAAGCAAACTTTCTTACTTGGGTACTGAAAGCTTCTCTTTTAATTCTTCAGAGGTAATTTCTTCTAGCAGGAAAAGCTTTGAAGTAAATGCATCAATATGTCCTAAAATAAAATACCACACTTAAAAAAAGGTAGTCACAGTATTTAAAAAACAAAACTCCATCAAGTTATTTAGTCTCCTTAAAGGTGTTTTTCATAAATCACTGTAAAGGAATTTTACATTCCAAAAGGGGACATATTATTAAGTCTTTTGAACAAAGTAGTGTCTTAAAATAACAAATTCAAATTGTAAAAGAAATATGGAGTTATTCTAAAACATTTTCCGAATGTAGAAAAGTTGACACATGTCCACACGTACAAAATAATGTCTAACACTCAATTTAAGAATTGCAGCTATTTAGTATTAGCGTTTCCAATTTTTAGAAATGTTGCATTTTTTTATATACATTTTTTTTTTTTTTTTTTTTTGGTACCAGGGATTGAACTTAGGACCTCATGCTTGCCAGGCAAGCACTTAAACCACTGAGCTAAATCCCCAGCCCCGAAATGTTGCATTTTTACAGGGTTATTTTAAGATTTATTTTTTATTTTTATTTTTTTGTGGTGCTGGGGATTACACTCAGGACTTGCTTGTGCTAGGCAAGTGCTCTGTCACCGAGCCAGTTCTCAGATTCATGGAAGTTTTTTTTTAAAGGAAATATATACTTATTTTTAAAACAAGTTGCTAAAACAACAAGTTCATAGACAAGACATGCTCAATACCTAAGACATACGTGGTTTTTAAAATAAAAATTAGATTATAAATACAGCTTCCTACTTTTAATTAAAGCACACAGTAAGACTTCCCATGCTTAAAATCTTATTTTCTTATAAGCACGATATGAATATAGAATTTGAGAGAAAACAAAACAGCACATTGTCAAACCGACCGTTGTGTTTTTAAAAGATTGTGCAAGTGAAACGAAACAGGCTGGGAAGCACAGCGCGCAGACGCGCTGTGGAGTGACGAGGAGACAGCCCTGAGTCTGACACTGGTCACCAAGTCAGCCACAGCCGCTCTGCGCTGCCGTTCAAAACACCCGCAGGTGGAAGTAAACCACTTCCCACGCCGAAAATGGCACTGTTTTTGGACTTTTTAAAAATCGTTTTGTGGTGCTGGGGATCGAACTGAGGGCCTTGTGCATGCAAGGCAAGAACCCTACCACCGAGCCCCAGCCCCAGCCCTCGGATTCATTTTCAAACTCCTAATATCTGGTTGACAAAACAAATTACCGAGAAAGCTGGTATCAATCATTCTGAGGGCCGACGAAAATGTGCATAATACCTCATTTTCATATCCAGCCCATTTTAATTTCATTTGCTTTATGCTCAGTGAATTTAATTAGAAACATTTTTACCAGATGCCTTCTTCTAAGACAACAAACCCATTTGTTCCCACACCCACTCGTTATTTCTTGTGCCAAGTTTTAATTTCACCTCTGAGTTGCTAACACTCATCATACGTTTCTAATAACAAAGACGTATTTTAATGGCTTAACAACTACAGAAAGGTATTGAGTATGGTACATTTTTAGATGCTTACTAAATAAGCCTTGAGGAGACTATCAGCCCACACCTTTTGAAAGAAATTCAACAAGAAAAGTTTATTCTAGCACCCAGCAAATACGGTCTGTGGCAAAGATAACAACACAGCGAACACCATGCCAAGTGCCACGAGAGCCTTCCCTTCTCAGAGACCTGTGACCTGTGCTTCTCCAGGCGAGTCACCCCTGCTCCTGAGACCTCTCCTCAGCCTGCGGGCGGCTGAGACGCTTCGGGAGGAAAGCTTGCTGGCCATGCCGTGAGTCACTGGCAGTCTCTGATATTACAGCGTGCTGCAGAAGTACTTGTGTCAGAGCTGGGAGTGAATCACATAGCACAAAGGAAGCCTTCGATATACACACATTCGTAAGTACGCCCACACACGCCCACACACACACACACACACACACACACAATCCCCGCTTTACGAAAGTGCACAGACATGATCACTTGGCCGAAACCATGCCAGCGCATTCAATAATCAACAGGAAAACTTACTTTCCATCAGTTACAAATTTATAGGGAAATGAAACAACAGGAAAATACTCGCTTAGTATACCATGGGTGTACTCAACCTTTTGGCTTGCTTGAATGAAAAATAACTGTCTTGGGCCGCACATAAAACAACCCACACAGTGGACACAGTGTTCTTTTCTCTCCCTCCTTCCCCTTGTTTGCCAGGGTCTCACTATGTAGCCCAGGCTGACCTTGAACTTGTGATACTCCTGTCTCCGCCTCCCAAGAGCTAGAACTACAGGTATGTGCCACCACGTCCAGCTTAGGTTTTAACATTTTAACTGATTATTTTATGAAATAGCACAAGTCCAAGCTTAAGAACGAGGATGTTTATAAATGGGCTTCGTAACAGTGAAACGCTACTAGCAGTCATTGCTCGGCGCAAGGATCAGCCCATCCGCACTGACCTCCCCCAGCCGCCGTGCGGCTCCCGCACAGCTATCTGCTGTCACCTGTGCACGTGACAAGCACTGCTAAAACTCTATCAGAAGGCTGCTATTAGGTATCCAAGGGAGCGTGCACCTGTGGGCTGGACATGCTGGCTGTCATTAGAACACGAGACACAGAGAAGGAAAAGTTAAAGGCAAACCTTACCGGGAGGAGGCGAGCAGTGCTTTCTGCCTTCCTCCACGCCTCCTCTAGGGAAGAAGCATCTTTTCCCCACCACCCTCAACTGCCGTACCCTCTCTCACTCGGGAGCAGCCCCGGCGGTCCATCCTGTGCCCCGGCGGGAACAATCCCGGGTTCCGCTAGCGGGACACCTTGCGCTGGTGCCACCTCTTCACCTCCTAGGTCACGGTACTTCCCCCTATTTGGTCAGTAAGGGAGGCTTCCCCAAGCTCCTGCGGCAGCACACCTAAAGCCTCGGGCACGGAGGGATCGCCAACATCCCGTCAGGTGTACTTTCTCTAACTCCACGCCTGTTTGGTTCAGAGCGCACGTACAGCAGCATTACTTTTTGTTTCGTGGCTTTATTTTATTGGCCGATTCCCTCTTCTGTCTCTTTTATAAACTATCACACGGGTTCATTCCCGAAGGCAAGGCGGTACCAACTGTACATACGGCTTTCGCAGCCTGAACGCAGGAGCAGGTCCACAGGGACGGCCAGACAGCCATGTAAGAAGTGGGCCGTGCTGCACGACTGTGACCGAGGCCGTGCTCAGTGGACTGAAGAGCCTGCAGAGAAAGCTCCCGATGCGTTTCCTCTCTGCTTTTTTTTTTTGGTCTTTCTGAAACAAGTTTCACTATGCAGTTCAGGCTGGCCTTGAACTCACTTTGCAGCCCAGGCTGGCCTCAAACTCTCAGTGGCTCCCCTGCCTCGGCCTCCCAAGTGCTGGAATTATAGGCAAGTGCCACCACGCCTAGCCTTACTCACTGTTAATGTTCAGTCAAAACTGAAATTTGTGCTTATAGAAACTGCTATGTGAGGACTGCCGGTATAAGGTGACTACATGAAATTAATACCAAGATTAGGAATGAAGGATAGAGACACAAGTTGTGATGAGACTACTTTGGAAATTTTCTAAAAGGAATAAATTGAATGTTACAGAGCAAGTGTTTAAAAATGGACTGTAACCAAGGCAAAGAGGGGAACCTGTTTATAGCACAGCAAGGTGCTTCTCAAAACACGGTCCCTGGCAGAGGGTATCAGCACCATGAGGACACCGGCACAAGACACGCACAGGAGGGCAGGGCATGAACGCAAAGCCTCCTCCTAGGCCAGGTCTACCGGAACGGAGTCTGGAATATGCACTCACACAGGCCCTGCAGTGATTTTCTTACTATCGTATTAAAAACAAAACGACACAGGACTACAGATGCTGTTAAAGTAGTGTTTACAAATGTATTCCTAAGGCAGAGGCACAGCTCAGTGGCTGCCATGCACAAGACCCTGGGCTCCATCCTCAGCAACAAAACAAAGCAAACAAAACAAACTACTCCCAAAATACCCACACCTATATATAAAGACAAACAAACAACCCCAAAGCCACGGCTAAACAGTATATAACACACGCTCTTCACCAAGTGGTTACCCCCAAAACCAAATCTCTTGAGGTGGGTTAATGGCGACGTGTTGTTTACTGTAATATGTTTCAAGTGTAAACACGTCTAGTTTGGTCACACCAGACAAACAGTTCGTAAGGGGGTAGGGTCACTGAGGATAACCAGCACACGGAGCAGGGACTACTCAGAACTCTTACGGTTCAATCTGCAGGCCCCCATGCCCCGCAAAAGTACTAATGAAGTAATCCACACAGTTGATGGTAGTTTTACCTGCTAAATCGTGCATTAAAAAATAAACATCTACCACCTGCCAGGACTTTCCAAGGGGCACCATGGTGACTTTCTGTTTGGTCCTTTCCTAAAGTAATTATAGCTGGAAAAGCTTTCAAGCAGCTCACAGGAAGACTGTTAGTGCTGAGTCTTTGAAGGAACAATGGAATTCTAGTTACTGATCAACAACTACCACAGCACTGGGTGTGAAGGGGCGGGGGACACTTGCACCAGCAAGGAACACAAAAAACCACTTCCTTTTTGGGTTAAGGAGAGAGTCAATCACCTCATTAACACTCTCATAAAATATGAAAAATGAAACATGGATTAACCCAAACAGGAGTGGAATTTTAAGTGAATAACAGTTTTTGAACTAGGCAAGAAAAATACGCAGTACTTATTAATACTAAGCATTATGCTACACAGTATAAAACACAAAAGAGCATCACACTTATTGTCCAACAGGAAAAAGGGACAGGTAGAAAAAAGAACAATAAAGTACAAAGTAATAGGTGATGAAAGAGGTAAAAGACAAGGCACAGAGAGATCAAAGGAAGGAAAAGGCTACATGCAGAGGCGGCAGAGAGGAGATGAGAGGTGCATAATCAGGCATCCAGTGGACAGAATAGTGCCAATTACTAGGAAATCATCTAAGTAACGAGGCATATTAACTGTAAACACACCCAGCCCATGCCAATCAGACCCTTACCTAATTCTTTCCCCTCTAAAACATCAAAATAAAAACCAAAGGCCGTTTCTTCAAGATAATATTTAAAAATTTTAAGACAATGTTATAATTTTAATGAAATTTCAAAATTTATGCATAAATCAAATAGTAAATTTAGTAATAGTATTTTTAAAAGAAGTTTGTTAGAAAACACATTTGTGTTGTTAATTATACTGTTAAAGTAAGTATTTCTGAAATAAAAGATTATGTTAATGGCTAAAGAGTTACGGAGTAAGAGGGAAAAAATGAAACATCTGATTATCACTAACTCCAGTTTGCCATTTAATTCTCAAGTAGGATGGGGTTTAATAGCAACAACACAGCAAAACTGAGAAAAGTGCACAATGGAAGTGTTCACAATTGAATTTAAATGTAGATATTTACAAGGGAATTAAAGAGGAGAACAAAGACTCCTGTTACACTTACCAACATAAAACGAGCAGTTAGAATGTAATAAACTTTCAGTCCATAAGCGACAAAGTTCACTTTCAGTCAAAGCTTCAACTCCGTAACAGGCTTGATACTCCACTTTTGGCAGTACATAAACCGGAAATTGCTGCGATGCAAGATTAGACTTTTTCAAAGCTCCATTCATTGACCATTAATAGTAAATACATTTGCCTACACAGCTTTGCAGCTTTCAGAATGCTTTCAGGTAATCTTATTTCATCCTCCATACAGAGCAGGTTTCAGAGGGAATTACACTTAAACCTGATGGATACGAGAGCCCTGGGCACGTGTGGGTGAGAGGTGGAGGAATAAAGGAGGTCCCTCGGCATCACCTCTGTCCCCACGACTAACACACAGCTCTCCACGTGTGCGTACACTTTATCCTTAGCAAGAAACACGACCCACACTGCTTCCTTGAAACACAGACTATCTATATAAGAGTGTCCAAAGAGTCAAAGCTAGAACCTGAAGCAAAGATTATGTTAGGATAATTTCATAATAAAAATCACTTCACTGTAATTTTCCAGAAAATGGTAATATGTATAAGATTTAGTCTCAAAACTATACAGCAAATAGGAGCTAAAGAAGTGAAGGACTAGAGCGCTAAGAAATTTGTTTCTAGGGCCAGGGATTCAGCTCAGTGGCGTAAATGCCTGTCTTGCAAGCATGCAGTCATGAGTTCCATCCCCAGGAACAAAAAAAAAAAAAAAAAAAAGAGAGAAGAAAAGAAATTTGTTTCTAGGGTATTTACTGTAGAACTGGAACAAAAATTGATGAATCAATCTCTTTTCTGGATCATGAATGAGTAATGAGTTAGATCTCATTTTTAACTTAAAATGTATACTGTTTCTGAAAAGTATACATTTAAAAAAATAAGTACTTTTGGGGATTTTCTTTGATAACACTATAAAACAATCTTATATCCAGGTTTAATTTCTGTATGGATTGTACTGCCACCTCCAGGAAGTCATGGGAAATGAAGCCCTGAATATTTTATTTTTGAGGCTTGTCTTTTTGAGACAGGGTCTCACTACGCAGTTCAGGCTGGCCTTGAGCTCACTCTCGAGTCCAGGCTGGTCTCTAACTTGCAGTGATCCTCCTAACTCAGCCTCCTGAGTGCTGGGCTTACAGGCGTGCACCACCATGCCCAGCTGGCCCTCAATATTTTCTTTTCTCAGTTCTGTAACCCTGAAGTGCAAATTTAGTTTTTTTCTTCAGTACTGGAGATTGAACTTAGAGCCCTCAAGCTAAGTTAAATCCCCAACCCTTTAAAACAAAAAAAACTTTTTGAAACAAGACCTCACTAATTCACTAAGTGGCCCAAGCTGGGCTGGAGCTTGCTCTCCTCCTGCCTGAGCCTCCCGGGGTGCAGCTGTTACAGGTGTACAGCATCACAACCAGGTGAGGTTTTTGTATCGTAAAAATTAAATGCAGTATTTCATTTTCTCCCCGGTAGACAGCTCCTAGTCTGTTCTCTTCAGGTAAGGTTTTTATTTTGTCTTCCAATTTTTCACATAAACGTCTTAAAACATTACATATATTCCTAAATAGACATTTCATAGTGATCAATCCTGTTAAATAGTACCTCTCGAAATAAATAAGACTCACATTAGTAAATGTCACATTGTCTCTCTAGTGTAAAAAATAATAAAAACTGACAGAGTAATGGGATCCAAAAAGTATAATAGTTGTAATAATTGTAAAACTGAGAGGGAAGGAAAGTGCTCTAAAGGATATAACAGTATGTATACTGTGTAAGACAGATGACCATATTACTGAATTTCTGTTGGATCACTGAACAGAAGGGTTTGCACTGTCAATGTCTGAGTGTCTAGCCACTTTTTGTGCTTTGATTTTGTGACTCTGGCAACTATTTTTAAGATGACAATGTGTAATGTATCAACTAGCGATTTTATGACATTAGTTTTTTTTCTGAATTCTCTATTGTTCTTTTTTTGTTTTTCTGAGTTTTTAAAAAAATTTTTCTTCTTTCTTTCTTTGAAAAAAAAAGATAGCAATATGCAATATAACAACCATTGTTAAATTTTATTCTGTTTTGAAAGCTTGTATTGCTATTGTTTTAGGTTTGTTGTTGTTGTTTGTCTCTTTTGCTTTTTGTTTTTCTTTTCTGACTTCTTTTTCCTTTTTAGAATAAAAAATTAGGGCCGGAGATTTAACTCAGCTGCATAAATGCCTGCCTGGCAAGCGCAAGGTCATGAGTTCGACCCCTGGTACCAAAAGAAAAAAATAAAATAAAAAATTAATTTAAAAAAATAGTACCTCTTTTCTTCCTAACATTTAGCACCTTCGACATCCTTTTTTCTGACCCCACAGTGCCAATACAAATTTTAAGTAACTGCACCTAAGTTTCAGAACACAGCACTTAGAATGGGTGGGTGGGCTGGGGGTTTAGCTCAGTGGCTTAAGCACCGGCCTGGCAAGCGCGAGGTCGTGAGTTTGATCCCCGGTACCGCCCCCCCCAAAGAATGGGTGGGTAACTGTGACAGTAACGATATGAACTAACCCACAGTCACGCGTCTGGACTTCAGAATGACATGTAGTTCCCTAACTTTAGTAAATTCCAGCTGGATCACGTGGCGCCGTGAGTCTTTGCACTTCACCCCATCACTGGGACTGGCTGCAGCTTTCACTGTGCTCTCAGACGCGCTTCTTAGCGAGCAGAGTTCTGATGAGGGTGGGACTCCAGGGAGGGAGGGAGGGCACGAATCTCCCTACAACAGCACAGAACTGAAGGGCAAGGGATGGCGAAGGGCAAACGTCCTTCAACATCCAAGTTAGAGACTTCTACTATTTATCTATCTATTTAGAGGAGGGCTTCGCTATGCAGTTCAGGCTAGTCTTGAACTCTTGACATAGCCCAGACTGGCCTTGAACTCACGGGATCCTCCTGCCTCAGCCTCCTGAGTAGTGAGATTACAGGTGTGTGCCAGTAAACCTGATTAACAAATGTCACTTTAGTCAAGTGAATGACAATGTCCTTATCAAATTATCTTGTTCAAAATCAAATCAGTATCCAAATCAAAATAGATCAAAGATCTAAATGTTAAAACAGAATCACAATCTGTTAGAACATAGAACATAGAACATAAAACATAAAGCATTTTCTGATCAGAAGCCCAACGGCACAAAAAACCACACTAAGAACAACACATGAGGTCCTATCAAATTAAAAAGCTCCCATACAACAAAGGAAGCAACGTGCAGAGTGAAGAGAGAACCTACAGAATGAGGAGTTAAGAGCCACAGAATATGTAGAATACATAAAGAACTCAGAAAAAACTGATTACTCCCCCAATAAAGGACCCACCTGAGAAACAGCCTACTGAAATGAAGACACACTTCTCAGAACAAATGGCCAATTATGTGAAAAAATGTTCAGCACCTCCATTAGAGACATGCAATGGAAACAACACTAAGATTTCATCTTTGGAAAAGCCGTGGGACAGAAGGAACCCTTCTACACTGTCGGTAGAAATGTAAACTAGCACAAGCACTATGGAAATCTGTATCAGATTCCTCACAAAACTAAAACTACAAATTCCGTTTGAGCCGGACATTTCCTTTCTAGGTACCTTCCTGCAAGAGTTAAAGACATCATCTCACAGAGATGCACACATCCTCGTTTAGCAGTACTACTTGTAATCGCTAAATCTGGGAAGTGATCTATATGTCCATCAACAGATAGTTGGATGGATAAAGAAAATGTGGTATTTATGTAGAGTACTGCTCTGTCATGGAGAGGATAAACTTGAGTTATTTACAGGAAAATGGATGTATCTTGAGACCAGAGTGTTCAGTGAAGAAAATCAGACACACGAAAACCCAAAAGTAAATCAGTATCCAAAATTTACCTAAGCTAGTCTTAAGAGACACCGGCCATGAACAATTTCTAAGCACCACAGCCACGATGGCGAACTTTTCAGGGCTTGCAATGATACAAACAGCCCACTGCCGCACGGGCTCCCTGCCACTGGACCACGGGCCAAAAGAAAAATACAAAGTGGCATGGGTTCACACGTCTGTAACCCCAGCACTCAGGAGGCTGAGGCAAGGGGATTGCCTGGCCTGCACAGTGAGTTCAAGACCAGCTTGCGCTACTGCCGAAAAGAAAGAAAGAAAAACAAAGAAACAAAGAAAGGAAGGAAGGAGGTTAAGTCCAATAAATGAAACAGTAACAATTACAGAAATAAAACCTTAAAAACAGAATCTATACTATTGATACTACATGCAAAGTGCTCACGCCTAAGGTTATTAAGTTTATCACAGTGAGATACAAGTGAGGCAGGAAAAAGTAAGGCAGTATAATCTACTATAGAGAACATTAGCACTGATCTAGCAGGAGACTAGCATCACTTGCCTAGCATGCATGAGACCCCTGGGTTAATCCCCAGCTCTGCACAAATAAATACAAGTGCGCCTCCATACATTTAATTCAAAACCATTTGGTTTTTAGAATTTCAAGTTTGAATTATAATGAAAAATAAATTCTCAGAACTAGGATTTTAATAATTAGTTTTAGTCAATGTTTCTTCTACTTAATAAAGGATAAAACTAGTATAACCAAAACACTCCATCAATATAAAACTCTGTTTTCATCAGATTGCAGGGGAAGTTAAAGAAATTAAAACTACACTATTTAAATAAAAATTTCCCCTTTCTGTTAAAAACAACAACAACAACAAAACTCCACCAAGCCCAGTGAGGTCCTGTGCCCACAGCACGTGTCCTGGATGTGGACGGGCCTGGGTGAGGCCTGAGTGAGGCTTGGAGCTTTCCCCGGCAGCCAGCCCGTGCTGCTGTGAAGGGCAGTGCGCTAAGGCAGCAGTTCTCCTCCTGTTCGCAGTTATTCTTCAGTAGGCCACAGCAGGCAGGGAGGATCCTACCAGGATTAGGGCTCGGCCGTCCTTGCTCTTGATTCACTCGATCCCCAAAACATTACAAAATGCTCAGTGATGACTCTTTAGGGCAGAAGTTTTAGATATACACCAAAAAAAATTTTTTTTAAGTGCACTATACAAATGTACACAACAAAAAATGCGCTTAAGAAAAAAGTAAAGACATTGCAATACTTCTTACAAAATCACTAACACTGAAATTTTACTTAATTAGAATTCAGTAGTTATACACAAAAATGTAAGCTCTGAAAAAGAACTTTAAGTACAAAATGACATGGCAAACTGCTAAAAGAAGCAATGACTCAACTGTAGAAACTTCTGTTAATCTGAGGAAAATGTTTATATCAAACCCCAAATGAAACAGAGTTTAAAGATCTGATTTCTGACAATCCTGTAAACACTTTAATGTCTATAAAAGCTCATCTTTCAAAGCTCGTACTTCTGAGACAAGTCAAGAGCCCCAGAGAAGAGCAAAGGCCTCTCAGGTTTGTTTGTAAATGAGTTGCCACGAAAGTCAAATTGGCACAGTAAACGGGAAGCTGTGCTCTGTCTTACCTACCTCGGGGCCATTTTTCATAAAGTGTGTATGGTGCCTGAGAAGGTAGGTCCCCCCCCCCCCCCCCGTATCAGGGATTGAACTCACAACCATGCACTTGCAAGGCAGGCGCTTATGCCACTGAGCTAAGTCTCTGGGCCGCCTGAGAAGATGTTAACAGCACGTGAGACACATACAATTAAACAATTTCTCTTATTGAAATTCATCTCAATATTTTACAGAAATATTTGACCTGGAAATAGGAGTGATCCAACAATTTAAAATTAAACTCCATAATAATGGAAAGTGACACATTTCCTGATTACCCACTTATGCCACCGCATCTTAACTCCCCAAATACCGACTTACTCTTCGGATTTTCTTCCGTTTTTTAGAACGCGGTCTTGTCTCTATCCTCTGGACACTGCAACGCACGAGCAACAGTATGTCTTGCAGGCTGAACAACTTATAAACGAAATTTCCTTCTTTAGGAGCCAGATATTCTGATGTATCCTCAACATAGTCCTGAAGTTCATATGGCAATCCTTTAAAAATAATTTCTCATTTTTACTTTAAAATACATTAGTCTTTTCTATCATAATACAGAATAAAACAATCAACTATTTTTTTAAACTTCTAGCAATAGTAACTTTCTACTTCTTCTAGTATTTTCTAATGCTTGTGTTCGCACTGTTCCTCTGTACTTTTGCTGAGACTGCAGTGAAGAGGTGAGATCAAAGCTTTAAGGTTCTCTCCCTGCTAGCGATTCCCTTCATTAAGAAGGGAGAGCAGAGCATACATTTGCGACACAGCATAGCATGCAAGAAGAAAAAGGTGTTTAAAAAGAAATCATGTTCCCCATCTAGGCGGATTTGAAAGGTACAAAAGGCGGTCCAGTGTGCAGTACGAGTGCATGCTGGAGGAGTCAGCGCTTATCATGATGATGATGTATTTCGTCCTCGTCAGTTTGGCAAACGCACTACACCACCCACAGCTCAGCAGCCACTGTACCTGCTGGATAAACACGGGCCACGACCAAACCTGTGGCTTTATAGAGGGTATTCTGGAAGCTGAAACACTGATCTCTAGAAAATGAAACGTTAATGACTAGATGATTATAAAATAGGTTACAGCAACGAACAAGTGAGAAAAAGCTCGAAAGAAAAAGCAACAGATAAAAACAGTGGAAAAATACTCACGTCCTTTTGGCTTCTGAAAGGCGGAAGGCCAGCCAGATCTTGGCCAACTAGTAGCATGTAAAGGAGCGGAAGACTGCTCGGAAACGGGAGGCTGTTTAGGATTTTCTGAATTCCTTAAGAGTAATTCAGGTTCTTTTCTGGAAACTGGCTTTAAGAGTTCAGTCTGCATTTGTAAAATTTGTCCAACTGGATCAAATTTTGTATACATTCTTTTGATTGGTTTTTTTAAAACACACTCTTCAGGATTATGAGTAGCACTAGTCTCGTTTCCCACAGAAGCCTTTTCTGAGGAAGAATTTGGACTTGCTGGTCTAGAACTCACATTAGAGCCCGAAACAGCTGTTTTTCCATCACTATTATTTTTATACTCCTCCGTATCAATGATTAAACAGTCCTCATCGGTATCACTACTACAAGGAACTCCTTTCTCAGTTCCAGCTGTCTCCGAGGAAAGGGGCTTTTCCTTTGAGTTGTTCCTGTCCTCTAAGACATTTAGTCTTTCGTCATCGGCACACTCCACACCTGCAGGCAGATCACTGTCATCGGCGCTCTGAATCTCCTTGGAAGTTTCCACCTGTAAGGTATCAGGTGTCTGTAGGTCACCATCTTGCATCACAGCCTTGCCGGGGGTGGCTACCTGTTCGCCACGTGGTCCAGGTCCCCGACTGTCTTTATTTTCACACTCTTCGGGGCTACTTTCCATACTGATGACCAGCTGTTTCTCCTTCTGCAGCTGTTCCATCAGAATCCGAGACAAACTTCTGGAGCTCGCAGAGGCGTCTGTGACAGCTGGTGCTGCAGGGGCATCGGCTGCTCTGGGGGCTGGGAGTGCATCTGTCACAACAGGTGCTGGGCAGGTACTTGCTGGACCAGGTGACCTGGATGGTTCCGTAGAGGTTACCCCAAAAGTTTCAAGTTCCGTGACATCATCATCAAAATCCAGATCCAAATTTTCAAGGGTCTCAATTTTTCGGTACTCGTTAACTTCACTGGGTGTCTTGGAAGAAAACGTATCGTTAAATTATTAGTCAAAATTTACGGTCATTGTGTAGTGGCTCTGGGAGGTTTCTGCTTAAGATGACAACAAATTACTAGCAATCACTTAGCCTCACTTTCTTATTGAAATGTTGGTGAAAACACAAAATTTCCAAATTGTGTGTTGCAATAGCACAAAAAATAGTAAACTGCAAGCTACTGTACCCTGAGGAATGTACACTAACGAAAAGACAGGACTAGCAAAAAGAAATGGAGGGCTGCGCAGGCCGGCGGCAGGTTTTCATTCATGCCCGCTCCGTAGACGCTCGCAGACAACTGGTCTCACTGCCTAGGAGAAGAGAAGGCGCTTTGCCACTGGGGGAAAGTCTCCAGGCAGTGACCTTGTCTCCACATCTACTCGGCAAACAAGGCTGAATGACGTCAGAGGGCACCGCTGAGGGGCCATGTGGTACTGTACCCGGGCACAAAACACTGCTGTCTTTTCCACATACAGTTTGGTAATGGAAAACTACCCACGGCTTTCCTTTATTTAGGAATATGAGGTATGGTTGAAAACTATGGTGAATGTTTTAACTAAACATTTGCCACAGTGAAAGTATTAATCCTCCATCAAATCCCCCCCCCCCCCCGCTTCAAACACACATGACGCCTTTGTTCTTGCAGTTCTGGAAGTCCTCTTTGGTCAGTGTCCTTAGCTGTGTGGTCCTGGCTGCCTTGATGTCCTGAATCAAGTCAAAATGTTTCCCTTTCATGGTCACTGCGACTTTCGGAAGGAGTCACGTCTGGTGAGGAAGGTGGAAGAGGATACCCCTTCCTCGTCCCTGGATGGCACGGAGCGGCACCGTTCACTGTATTTTTGAACACACCTTGTAAAGACACTCATGAAAGGGACGTCCAGAAATCACTTTGAAAAGTGGCAAAATGTGTTTGAAGCAGTGGCGGGTAGGGAGGTGTTTTTGAGAGAGACTAATAAGTGTGTCTTTCACTATAATAAATTTTCATTTAAACACACACGGTATGTTTTGACCATCCCTTGTGTTATTTATTTTGTCTGAATTGTGACCTCTGGAAGTCAAAGAAGGACTTGGTTATGAGACTTTAAGTTTATCTGAATGAGTCACATATAAAATTTAATGTAATCTGCATTACATAAAAGCAAAATTTTATTCTTATTGGACAGATAGAAAGTGCATCTCTATCAGGTACGGTGTAATGTTCTGCTACCTTTTCATACACGATGTACTGATCAACTAAGGAAACAGCTTATCCGTCACCTCGGACAATTAGCGGGTGTTTCTGCGGGGGAACTATTGAAACTCTTCTCTTCTGGTTATTCCCAATTATGAAACACAGTACTGACTACTAGAACTTCCTTCTACCTGGCCCACTCTGTACCTGCCAACCCACCTCTCCCCAGCCCTCCGGGCCTCTGGTCACCAGTACTGTTGCCCACTTCCAGGGGCCCAGCACTTTCGGATTCCACAAGGAAATACCGCAGCCTTCATCCTTCTAGGTCTGGCTTACTTTACTTCACATGTGATCCTCAGGTTCATCCACGTCCCTGTGAATGACATGAGCGCTCCTGTCCGGAGGCTGAGGAGTCTCCCGACGTGTCTGCACACAGCGTTTCTAAACGTGTACCACGTGAGGACATCCCAGCCTGGGTCTCAGGCTGGCCACTGTGAGCAGCGCACACGTGAGAATGGCAGTATCTCTTTAACAGTTTTCATTTGTTTTGAACACAGATCCAGAAATGGGATTGGATGGTATGGTAGCAACATTTCTAGTTTTCTTGAGGAGCTTACATACTCCTTTCTGGAGTGGCTATACTAATTTACATTTCCAGTAGCACAGCCTTACCATTCTCTACGTCCTGATCAGTGCCTGCCATTTTTTATCTTTTTTGATTACATCCATTCTAAGGAGAAATGCTATGTCATTGCAGCTTTAAGCGATACACAAACACATAAAAATGGAACATACTAATGGTGTACCATGAATGTTTCAGTACACGGACAAGTTTTGAAGACTAGTTTGAACTACCAAGTTTAGAGATTTGCAACAAAATTTTACATTTCAAAAGGTAAGTATTTTCCTCTAAAGAAAAAGAAAAAAATTACATACATCCATTTCAGAAATGTACTCTTCAGGTCTGTCCATAAATACTGCAGAGACTGGCACAGATGTGTTTTTGGACATCATACATTTTAATGGGATCTCATGGAAAATTTGATTTCTCTGTCTCATTGTCATTTTCTTCTGAGGAAGCGGGGAATTAATATAAATTACTTTAATTGGTTTGGAACCTTAAAATAGAAACAGAAAACAGGGGTGATTAGTATCCGCCTGTTTTATTTCTTAGGAAACACGGAAGTATGACAGAAGGGTCATGACGGAAAGACACACAGGGCCAGGGAGAAGGAACACCTGCCCCAGGGCTTTGCCACTCTCAGCCTGGAAGATTTTAAAGTGCCTCAAAATCTTTCAAAGTCAATTCTGTAGCAATGTTATATTTGAAAAGTTCTAGGTTTAAATGTTAAATTTTACCTTCTACTAAGGACAAGAGAGCTAAACTGGTAACAGAACTATTTTCTAACAAGGTTTACAAGTTATTTTCTGGGGGGTTTTTTTTGGTACCAGGGATCAAACTCACAGCCGCGCACTTGCCAGGCAGGCACTTATGGCGCTGAGCTAACTCTCCAGCCTAACAGGCCCAAACTTGAAGTAACCCTCCTGCCTCAGCCTCCTGAGTGCTGGGATTATAGGCGTGCACCACCACACCTGAGCTCTGGCTTTCGTTGCTGAATCTTACTGTCATTCTTACTCGGTTTACAGGAACTTGCAAGAAGTGATGCTATTTTTGCCACAGAGAATACAGTACATCTAACTGTAAACTCTGTTTCAGTAGACATAAACTTCTGTTTATTGTATTCATGTTGTTATCCTTAATAATATTAATTCTGAAAGACAGATCAGAATATATTTTAACTCTGATTTCCAACAACAGACGAGTAAATAAGTCCTGGAACTCAGACGTTTGAGGTTGTCTAATAAACTACAGCATCCTTCATGTCAGAGAAAGACAGAAGCACCTCAGCACTTCTCATACTTCAGGCCTAAGTCTAATTACCTCTCTCCTGCCTCCTCTCTGGACTGAAGGTACCGCAGACCTAACACTTCCTTTAGGAGTGCCAATTCCGTAGCAGCTATGTATCTGAAACTTCCTCAGATCTTTTGGTTTGGTTTGGTTTTGTGTTTTTTGAGTCAGGGTCTTGCTATGTAGCTTAGGCTGGCTTTGAGGAGCTCACCATGTAGCCAGGTTAGCCTTAAACTCACAGCAATCCTTCCACTCAGCCTCCCAAGTGCCGGGGTTAGGGAGTGAGCCACCGTGCCTGGCTCAGATGCTGAGTTTAAACGTTAAATCTGCTTTCTGAGACTGAGACTTTGTATTTGACAAAGATCATCTATATTTAGACAGCTGACGTAATTCCAGTGGTTTTTTTTTTTCTTTTTTTGGGTACTGGGGATTGAACCTAAGGCCTTCACACTACACTCACTGCCCTCCTCACCAACCCTTCTTTATTTTTTTATTCTGAGACCAACTGTCTTGTTAAATTGCTTAGGTAGGGGCTCAAACTTGTGAACCTCCTGCCTCAGCTTCCTGTAGTGCTGGGAATGTAGGTGTGCGCCACCACGCCCAGCTCCTACACTCTTTCTATGAGCATTATTTGATACAGTAAGTCACAAACCTGCAACAGGTATAACTTGAACACAAACTGGAATTTCCCACTGCTCCTTGTAGTCGGGTCCATGATTATTTAATAAGGTGAACAGTGACTGGCTCGTCAGAGCTATCTGAGGATGGTATCTGGAAACAAGCTTCTCTGCATTTGGATCTCTACTAATATCCTGAAAAACAAAGGGAACTTTATGAAGGTGACTTTAAAACCATCTGGTTATGTTTTTGTGAGGTACAGGTTATTTGGGAAGCCCCAAACCACCATGCTACTTACATAGTGCATAGCTTCAGCTATTTGTTCTGGACTTTCCATGGGAGACATAATACTTTTCGAGAGCTTCACTACTGCAGGCATTGAGGGGAATACTGTTTTCACAAATTTTACACTGCCCTAAACAAACAAAATTGAATGTTAGGCACTCAAGTGAAATTTATTATTCTACTAAATATAAATGTCAAGTTTAGAACCTTCCTTCAGCCTAGATGCTCATTCGTGGCTTTGCTTGTCCACGCTCATTTTTGTTCACTTGTTTCGTTTTTTAAAGGTCTAAGAGAAGGGGTTCATAGAAATTTCCCTGCCCCCTTAAATTCCATCTTCTCTTTTTAGGAAGCATAAACTCAGGAGGGAATAGTACAACCCTTAAAACATTCTCTTCATCCAGTCGTATTTATCAGTATGTTTGCTAGCACACTTCCTTCACAGAAAGAGGGCTTCCTGTTTCTATTCAGGAGCATTACAGAAGACAGGAAGACAATCAAGAAATACAGGCAGCAGTGTTATTTTTAAAAGGTCAAATATTAATATCCATAAAATGAAAGGACTGGGACACAGATTTGGGCTATATATTCAAAGTCATCTCATTATTGTTCAAAAATTTAAACATAAAATATTGTCTATATGAAATACAGATGACATTTCAGACCAACAAAAGCTTATACTTTCATATAATAAACCTTACCAATGCAAGAAGGGTTTTCTCTAATTTTAATCCTGTCTCTATTCTGAACGGAAAGAACCCCATTAAGCTGTTGACTTCATGAAGCGTATAAAATTCTGGATACTTTTTTACTTGTTCGATGCAAGCTCTCAAAATTTGCTAGAAAATAAAAATTAAGGAAAATCACATTTGTATTGTATTTCACTAACAACGCAACAAAAAATATTTTAGTTACATATGGGACTATGTAATTATTGATTGCAAAAGTTAACTGTTGCATTATTCAAGTTTCTAACAGTTCAGGCATACTGTATATTCTTTATTTGATTTCATCTTTTATTTTTCATAACAAATTTTTAACCTAATTTCCTAAAATACTGATATTTAATAACACTAAAATTAGCACTTATTAAAATTTAAAATTAATAGAGAAGACATATCATATGTGCTTTGCTATTTAAGAAGCTGTCAAAGAAATAAAGCCACATGAAAATTTCAACACAATGTACTGCAAAAGCAATTACATGATTAGCAATAAATAAGTTTAATACTCTTAAAATGATTTCCATGCACAACGAATTAATGAAGTAGTTATCTTACAGGTTATTCTAATCTACAATCTAAAAAATAAATGAGAATGTTAAAACTAATTCAAATGATTAAGTACTAAGTATTTTCTTGTCTCCAGTTTTCCAAATATTAATGACTTATCAGGAAATGTAATCAGGAAGGAAGAAATACCCACAGCTACCCAAAATGAATATACATCACTTGTGATAACATGTAAATAACTCAGAGAAGCACAGGCACTGGCGAAGGAATGTTTGTAATTAAACACGCCCATAAACTATCTTCTGAGATACAGTTTTCTTCTGTCAATATTATCCTGACCTCTTACCATGCGTTTTAAGATTACAAGTTTTCAGCAATAAGCATACCTTAATACTACACAGATTTATCTTTTCGTTTCTAGTTTCATATCCCTCTTTCCCCTTTTCTAATCTCTGTTCCCTGCTATCTTTAACATTTTCTCCTTCCATTTACACTGTTCAATACTAATCTTGATATTTATTTATGGACAGGGGGTACAAGAATCGAACTCAGGACCCTGAGCTTGCCAGGCAGGCACTGTGCCACGGAGCTATATCCCCTGCCCCTAGATATTTAATTCAGGATATTACAACTAATGTTGACACGGGCAAATGGGAAAAGTCATATTTCAAAACCTTAGTCAACTAAAAACCCATATTTACACGTCTTTGCTTATTGTAAGACTGCCTAAATTCCCCCACTTACATTCCCCTCATATGAAAGTTATTACAAGAATCTGAATGCACAAGGAAAAGCAATACAAAGGAACTGTGTGACCCCAAGACCATTCTGGTTAGTATTTCACTAGCACACTGCTCTTGGTGAAACCACTGATGCTATGGTGCTTGTAACAGAACTTCTCTTAATACTATACTGCAAGAGTCAAAAGAACAGCACACATCATCTGCAGTACAGTGCCTTCAGCTATGGTTTTCACTTTCCACAGTTTGTTACCTGCTGTCAACCGAGGTCTAAAAAACACTAAATGGGAAATTCCAGAAAAAAGCGGCTCCAAAGTTTTAAGTTACGTATCGTTTTGAGAGTGTGAGTGAACTCTCACGCCGCATCCTGTGTGGAATGGAATCATCCCCGTGCAGTAAGTGGCCCAGCAGCCACCGCAGTCATCAGACTGACCGCCGCGGTGCCGCAGTACTGGTGCTCAAGCGCGAGCACCAGGGTCAGCAGCCGCCTAGGAAGGTGCCGCACTGCCTAGACGGTCGCAGGTGGGTCATCTCACACCATCCCTGGGCCCCAGGGGAGGACAGCGCAGAAAGACGTTTGGGAGGGACACTATATTCACGTAACTCTGTTATCACGCTTCTTTGTCACCGACTATTTTAAACTCTTACTATGCCTAACTTACGAATTAAACATAATCATACACGTGTATGTACAGGAAAAGCAGAGTGTACGCAGGGCTCGTCACTACACGCGTCTCCAGGCATCCACTGAGGTCTCAGAACGCATCCTCTGTGGAAGAAAGGAGACTGTGCCAGTAGGCACATCATTAAAAACGCAAACCACATGTGTGACCATACTGAAGGACACATTCTGAGACGTATTTGTTTCAGTGTAAGAAGAATAAAGGGCCACGCGTAACCTGTGCTCCAAACTGATAATATGGACAGCTCCCTGGACTTCTGACAGGATCGTCACACATTTTAGAAGCTGCTATTGTCTAACACTTGACAGTTTTCAAAAATGTAATTTTTTTACCTCTGTGAAAAGACGAGCATCATAAGACAGCATATCATAATCCTGTGCACATGTCTTTGCAGAATTTTGCAAAAACTTCGTGAACTCATTAACTTCTTCATTTACAAGTTTTCTCATATCCTGATTTTTAAAAAAGCAGACATGTCTTGAAATAAAACATTTCATTAGAAAATGATCACTTCTCAACTAATACCCTAACAGTTTGAACTTAATAATTAAAGTAACAAGTTCAAAGCAAAAAATACGAAGAAAGAATAAAGACTGTCATAATAATGATATAAGAATAAACACGTTACTGAAAATTGTAAGGCCTAGGACTGCAGCTTGGCTGCATAGCATGAGCTTAGCATGTATGAAGCCCTAGATTCAATCCCCAGCACAGAAAGTCCAAAAGACAAAAAAAAGATTTTTAAATTCTACAAAAATAGTAAAGCAGATACCTAGTACCAAAATAGACACATAACAAACAATAACAGAAATTAACAAACATTTTACTAAAAACAAAAAACAGAAAAATAAACAAACAATATGAGTAGGTAAGATACAAAAGAAATAAAAAGTTGCTTACAGACATGGGAAATGCTTATTTTAGTTAGCAATTACCATAAATTAAGGTAAAATAAGAAATCTCTAATTTTCTCATGTTCAATTAGAGGCAAAAAAGGTACTGTCTGGTATTAGTGAAAAGTTTTAAAGAAAACTTTCATACAACTGTGATACAAATAAAGAAGTTTAAACTTTTTAAAGAAAAATTTACCCATGTGGAACTGTAGATCAAAGCTTTAAAAATCTGCAATCTTTGATCTGGAAATTTTATCTTTAAGAATTTATCATAAGGAAACAATAACAGATCTGAAGAGTTTGCTAAAAAAAAAGGTTCAGCACTGCATCATTTATATAATATTAATTACAGTCATAATTAAGCACAGACTTAATAGTCTCTCAAGTTATATACAGTTGTACTGGGGGGCTGAGAATATAACTCAGTGGTACAAGCACCTGCCTGGCAAGTGCGAGGTCGTGAGTTCAATCATCAGAACCAAAAGATAAATAAGTAAAATATAGTTCTATTTTTCGCACTTGAGCTGAACTGGGGAGAGATGTGCTGGCAATGAAATGTTACTTTTCCATTTCTGTAAATATGCTGCTAAGATAATGAGAGAAAATTTAAACTATTTCTTGATGTTTAGTTATTTTTTATTGAAGCTGAAGAATTAGAATACATACCAAATACTGTAGGTATTCATTTTTATTTATTGCAACAGTTTTGGAGTTCGCAGGAATCTTTGCATATTTAACCAACAATTCCACATAACTCCTCTGCTCTCTCTGCGAGAAACGAGAGAAACGAGGATAAGGCACTCTTGGTTTTGGAAGAAGAACCATTCCAACTCTGGTTTTAACATTTTCCTTTGCTTGAGCTGCTGAACTAACTGCCGGCTCATTTTCTATAGAACTTGCTGAGGCATTCAATTTTTCCCCTATATGGCTGGAAAAAAAAATACAATTTACAAATACGTGCTTTTCACATGAAGATTACTATCATGGCACTTCATGATTCTCAATCACAAGGGAGAATATAGCGTGATTAACTGAGTAAATTCCGGATTATTATCCCACTCTGCCACCTGCATTTTGATGTTTAGCCATTTAGAGTAGATTAAGTATTCTGCAGGAACGCACCACACTGCAAACTTACCTTTGATGGAGAGGTACCTGATGGAGAGGAGGAGGCATACGTGCTACACTACTTATTCAAACTGAAAGTTCCCCCCCTCTACTGAAGAAGGGAAAAATCACTGTTTCCAACTACATTCATGTTTACATTTTATTACAATGGTGTTTGTTTTTAATGCATAAATTCTTCAGGAAAGGGTATCAGATAGTATGGTGAACAAAAGCTAAAAAGAACAGGAAAAGAAGAGTCGCAAACTTGAAGTTAATGAATTCAGATGCCAGATTTCCAGGCCTCTGTGTATCTTGAGAATTAGGAAGAAAATTTCAATTGTGTGCCATATTTTATGGAAGCAGTGGCTGTGTTGGAAAAGCTGTTCAACCTTCATAGTCACATGCACGACTAAGACCCTGGGAACGTCCCTATGCTTTTCATGGATGCAAAAGAAAAATCCTGGTGTATTTACAAGGAAACACTGCAGGAGAAAGTAGTGGGTAGAGAACTTGTTTCCAGATTTGTTTATGAAATGACACCTTCAATTTTCAAAAATCACCTTACCACCTTCATGAAGGCATTTGACAATCTCTTTATTCTTGCTAGTCAGTTACTGCTTTCTACATTTTCAGTAAGGTAACTTGAAATTGCACCAAAAGCTACCTTTCCTTGGCCTCTACAACCCTAATCACAGTAACTGTGATTTGGCTTCAAATTAAGCAACACAAACTCAGAGAAGGGAAACGAATGAGAACAATGGATATCTGTTGATTCATTCTTCATTCCTCCAGTCCACTCATTAAAATACTTCCTGATACTTCTATGTGGCAGGCTATGCTAAATCCTGGCGATACAACAAACATTAAGCACTGTAACTCCGTTCTCCCGGATCTCAAGACAAAGTGGGTTAGGCAAGTAAATGAACGAGAGAGGACAGTAGGTAAGGGTATCGGTACAATGTGACTACCGTGAGCTTAGGTTCTCAAACTACCACAGGTGACTGAAAAGACGCCTAGAGACATGATGACCGGGGATTAAGAGGAAGAAGGAAAAGGGAGAAGCACACAGAGCAGGGACTCTTCATCACCATGGCCTTATTGCTTTCTTTAGGGCATTGTGGAAGCTGCAGTCACATCTAGGTTGTTACAAATGAGCGAAGAGGGTTAAAGATATCAAGAAGCAAGAAATCCTGGGTGCCTGTGTGCTAAAGTGTCCTGCACAACTGTTAAAATAATTCTGGCCTGTTATGTATTCTAATCCTACAAAATTTTGTTCACCTTTATATGGTCTATGATTCTTTTATGCCCTGATTTTACCCTTCTGCTCTAAATACAACCTTGGGACCTCAACTGTAGCAAGCACTCTCCCACCGAACCAGGCCGGTCCTGCCATTATTATGACTGCTGCGTCTCATCCAGTGTAGCACTAAATACACACTATTTCCACACTAAATACACATTATAGATCATCCTTCTTATTTCATATTTTATATATTTAGGACATATTATTTTAAAAAATTAAATCTGAGATAATTGTCAGCTACTAATTTAACTTCAGGCTATTAAAGAAGTGTCTTATTTCCTTTTTTTTTTGGTATCAGGGATCAAACTCACAACCTCACACTTGCTAGGCAGGTGCTTGTGCCAATGAGCTACATCCCTGGCTCTAAGAAGTGTCTTATTTCTTACAAATGTTTTTTTATAACAAGCGTGAGGGTTCTGACCAGGTCAGGGTGAGAGTTACAAATTTAGATCCACGTCTAGACATGGGTGAGTTCAGCCTGATCCAGAATAAGCACTGAGTTGTTTCCTATCCACCGTATAGGACTAGGACAAGTATGGTAAAAATTCCAGAACTTGAAGACAGTATGAGAAAAACAGTCCGCCCCAAATAAAGCAAAATACTCAACCCAACTCTCTTACAGCTGAACTATGAATTATAATCAAAAGATTTGCTTAGTTAATGGGAAAAGAATTGTGAAAATTAAAATTAGGATGCTCAGACTGGCTCTGAAAATAATACAGGTGAAAAGATGTATTTAGCTACTAGGGTTTCTCCAACGACTATATAAAAATAAGCATATTTCAGGTTAACAAAATGAATATTAACTGCTGATCTTGGAAGAAATGTATTACAGCAAATTGATTTCTCACTAGAAAATGTCTTGAGAGCTATTCAAACCTAACGGTATTGTGTCCGCAACTCTTAACAATACTGCTTCACAGCTGTCTCCCTGAATATGAGAACACGTCTCTCCTTGTGGCGCAAACTGGCAAATTTAATTAAGCTGCTGCAGCAACAAGATGCTGACTCAGATATGCCAGAGCAAGAATGTCAAGAAACTCCAGCAGCCTAAATTGGCTCCGTTCTGCGGGAACGAGATGGCAGCACATCAAGATCATTCCCAAGGGCACTGCTGTCAGAATCTTCAGCAGCGTGCACACAGAGGCACCTGACAGGGTCCTCGATCCAAGTTTACAGCCTTATACTTCATCTCAGTTGATGGTTTGAAGTTTCCTCCCTGCGTTTTGTCAACTACCCATTCTCCTTTATTTTACTGAGAGATTCTATGGAAAAAGGCAGAATCCAAAATCGTTAAGTTTCCTATGCTTGAAGTCTGCCGCTTTGACAGCTTCTTTAAAAGCAGCCATTTGGAAATGATACTTCTGGCCTCCGTGTTGAGTTTGCCTATGTTTCCTGAGTTCGATTTACTTTTTCATAGTGGTTGGATTACAAATTCAGCTTCTTTCTACTTGAAGCTACTTTTCCCCTTGCTGACTTAAAACTCAGTTACAAGTATCTGCAACCAGAATCTTTAATTTTGAATGAAGGGAAATGTTTATAGTGGCTATTTTTTGTTTGTTTGTTTTTGGTACTGGGAATCAAACTCAGGACCTCGTGCTTGCCAGGCAGGCACTGTGTCACTGGGCCCCATCTACGGCCCTATAGTGGTTATTTCTATGAGTGCCTTGTGGAGTATTTTAGTTGTTTCTTATGTAATCTTTCCAAATATTTTATAATGAACAATTCAGTTTTGGTGCTTCAAGGAAAGCAACACCATATTAATTTATTATATTAGTCACACATACAAATACAACTTCAGTGGTCCTTTTATAAACGTATATGGAATATGGAGAGTGAAAGGAAAGCTTTTTACGTTGAAGTTAAGAGTGAAGTCCTTTTGGCAGGATGTGGTGGCACAGGCCTGTAATTACAGCACTCAGAAGGCCGAGGCCAGCGGATCATACTAAGTTCAAGGCCAGCCTGAGCTACATAGTGAGACCCTGCCTCAAAAAAAAAAAAACTCTTGTGACAGGATAAAGATTGAATAAAAGCGTCCTAGTGTTAAAAGCAGTGTGATTAAAGGTACTCGTATTTTCCAACACGTCAAAGAATACATAAAATGAAAAATTAAAGCGAATAAAAATGTCATATTCGTCCTGGTATTTCCACCAAGAAAAGTTATAAATTAGTTGTAGTCTGAACATCCACTCCTTACTATAACAATGCTTAATAAAATGGTTAGGGAAAAAAAAGTCTAGAAACGTTTGTCAATTCCTTGTGCCGTTATTTTTTTCTGTATAAAGAGGTAAATTATGCTGGTAAATTGCTTTTTGCAGTATGGAAATCTAAAGAAAAAACAAGCAGATTCTCAGGGGAGAAGAAAGATTTTACAAGTCTGGCATCCCTAACTGCCAGCCAAATGTCCTCCATTGCCCACCTTCCGTTTTGCTGTGCTTTGGTTTTTTGTAGCACTGGGGAGTGAATCAAGGGCTTCTGCCCTGAACTTCATCCTGAGCCCTATTTATGTATTTTTCCTTTTGAGACAGGTTGTGGTCTCAAACTTGCAGCTCTCCAGCTCAGTCAGCCAGAGTGATAAGAGTCATGGGTGTGCAGCACACACACTTTTTCCTCTGCCTTGCACAAGCGAGGCTGCCGTCCACATGTAAGTTATGGCAAACCAAACTGACCTGACAACCATTAACATTTTTAAGAAGCGGTGCAAAGATGGACAAAATCCATATTAAAATATTTTAGTTTGAAATAAAAGTTCAAAAGTGCTAAGAAGACTTTTTTTTTGTACTGAGCATCAGTACTCAGGACTTTGCAGTTGCCAGGCAGTGTTTATGCCGCTGAGCTGCATCCCTGGCCAAGAGGACTTTTAATAAAATGTAAAGATGTAGGGTCCTCAAATGCCAGGGTACTACAATTTGAGAAGTAGTCTTTAAATCTAAATAAGGGTTATTCTTTAATTAGTAAGTTTTATGAAATTATCTCTAAGAAATGATACAAACTGAATCACAAGTATTTTTTAAATCCACAGATGTACATACTTAAAGGGTCCATCAACTTTCTAAAGCTGACAATAGTGATGAAATTAAAATGTGCGTGTCTCATGAATGTTTGTAATACCAATCTGGCAATACTTATCAATAAAAACATGCACATACCTTCCACTTACAAAAATTCACCATATTTATACAGACATGTGTATAAAAAAGATACTATAATAGTAAAGGAATGGAAGTGAGCTACATGAGTATCAGTAGGGTACTTAGAAATTATATATATACATTAACGGAATGTGAAACAGCTACTGAAAAGAATAAGGTCAAACTGTATGTACTAATTTAAGAAAATTACCAGGATGCATCAGGAGGGAGGCGAGTACAGCACAGGCTACTACACATCGTATGCTCCCTTTGTGCTACAAAAGAAGGGGTGTATTAATGCGTGTGTGAATGACGACACACAGGCACCTATTATAAGCTAAATGAACTCAGCGGATGCATCCTAGATCTCTGGGGCTCACATTTAAAACATTGGGTCAAGACTGCAAAATAAGTATTTCTTAAATATTCAAGGGAATCTGATGCTTGCCATTAGGAGAAGCCTGAAGGTAAAGATGGCAAAAGATCTGGGACACATCATAGTAAGCAGAATACTGGGAAGAAAACCAGGAGAGTGAGATGGCTCCTAGGCCAGCGCCCACTGAAGCTGGAAGGCAGCAAGGGTGGAAACTGGATTGGAGCAGGATGTTCACTTAAAAGCCAGTGCAGGGAGGTCTGCAGTGAACTGTGGGGAGTGGCTGAAGCTGCAAATGGATGACATGTGGGGGTGACGGAGCGCCCCAGGCAAGCCACAGGAACCAGCGGCTCCAGTCCAGAGAACTGCCAAGCCCCAAGACAATCAATCCAAGCAATGGGCAGCTAGGCAAAGTGCGGCCAACCCGCCAAACACATCAATAAAGGCCCTGCATGGCTGAGCCGTTCCTTTGCTCCCATCTGGAGAGTGCACTCCACCAGACCTTAGATTTCCCGTCTCATCTCTATCTCCCCCCCACGCCTGGCCTTCCCCCGGAAACTTTCAGAGCTGCCAGGATACGCAGTGAATGAAGCTTTTTACCGGTTTTTTAAAATCCCATTCTGTCAATCTGCTTCTTGATTGGGAAGTTAAATCCACTTATACTTAAGGTAATTACTGATAGAGAAGGATTCACTATTTTGTGAAATGTTTTCCGTATGTCCTACAGCTTTTTATGCTCATTTCCTCCCAGTAAGCACACGCAAGTCTTTAAAGAATGAGGAAAGATGCAAGTCAGTGTCTAGGGCGGCATGCGAACCTCAGGGATTATTTTAAACAGGAAAACTTGAACACCTTCAACTACTGATCAAGATGATTAAAAAAGGGGAGAACAAAAATATAGGAACAAGAGGTGATAATTGGCAGTGAGAAAACTGAGAAGGTAGGAAAAGATGAGGAGATAGGCTTCCTGCATAGTAAAAGAAAAAAGGAGGACTGTAAATGCTGAACTCCCCTAGAAGACCTCCTGAATTCTGCACCTGCTGGGTTCCCAACTAATCCACAGTGGAATGGAAAGTCAATCAAAAAGGAAAGAGCTGCTGGGACAGGCAGGTGAGCAAGAAGATGTGAAAATCATCACTGAATAGTCATTTTCATACTGGAGAGGATAAAAGCTTTGGTAATCTAGTAGTATCTATTAAAATACAAAGGGCATATACTGTATGACTAAACAATTCAATTTCCAAGAATTTATCTTTAAATTGAAAAAAAAAAAAACCCTCACTAGTTATTAACAATTACAAAGAGAGAATACATTTTACAATACAGAACTACACAAATGAATTTTTAAAAATCTATATAATGAGTACAAAAAGCATTATATAGAGAGGGACATGGAAAGACAAAAAATACTGATTTTAATGAAAAAGCAAACTGTAAAACAGGTTTTTATTATTCTACTCTTTTTTTTTTTTAAATTGGAACCGGGGATCGAACTCACGACCATGCGCTTGCAAGGCAGGCACTTAGCTGAGCTAAATCCCCAGCCCTATACTACTCTTTACAGAATGATCCCATTTTATGTGTGTATTAGGTTTTGCTCATGGGTGGAGAAAGATCAAGTGTTAACAGTAGTCTTCTTCTATTTTTTAAAATTTACATCATTTGAATGTATAATATAGATATAAAACTATCAAGAGAAATAATTGATATGAAAATAAATAGCCACATGAATAGACACATTACCTGTTAGATAAAATACATAGTTCTTTTAAACTTGGAGCCATGGAGTGTTCTTTATAGTTTTCTCGAGAGAAAAATGTTTTCAATCCGGTTTTGGGGGAAACATCCCTGTGAAAGAAGGTAATTTACTTGCATCTGACAACTCAAAATCTCATACTAGACAATTCTGCACAATGATACAGCTGTAAATTATGACTGCATGCCCTTTGCTCCCTTCCCAGATGATCTCTTCTTAATATGTTTAATTTCATATACCAGATCTGTGACCTGGATGTTTTAGTTCTTGGGCAGCTTTAAGCTCAGGCCAATTACAAAACATTCCAGCTCCTATCATCACCCTAGCTTCTGTTGTAGCACGAATACGAGACAAACATCAGAGAGACTCGCAAGTTAAAGATAGAACCACCAAGCGTCTTCCAGAGGCAGGGCTCACCTCCGGGTATAGGCCGTGACATTAGGATCTTTGGTAACAAGAATCAGTTTCTTACTTTATTTTTCTTTCAAGCACTATTGTGCCAGACAAAAAGACTGAATGTCCTACTTTAATTTGGCAAATGAGACAAATGAGGTGCCTTTGCTAAAATCACCTCCGAAGTGATATATGATTTTCGTTAAGACCATAATAAATCAAGATGAACATGTTCCAGCCAATGCTCCCCATGTAAGTACCCCTAAAACACTGACTGACTGAATGAAAAAACTGAACACACTTGAGAATCCTTCATCTAGGAAGGACCACAGTTAGAACTCTGCGGGAAACCAGTTTCCAGGGTTATTGTCACAAGCAAAGATTCTAAGCCACATTTGGTTTCACGACACCAGGGGTACGTATGTAAGAAAAGTGTGCTCAGCACCTGAACACACACTTCACAGTCCTGGCAAGGAGCACAAATGCGCCTCTTAACACCTACAAGGGAACACTCCAATCAAATACGACTTCTGGCTGACACAGTGCTCAAACGGGACATTTTGGGACATTTTCCGTGTATTCAACTAGGAATGCCCTTACAGGTGTTTGCTATGATTAAGGTACTAATGGTAAAATTATAATTTCCTGTTTTCTATGGACCTCTGTGACCCTGGAGACTGACCCTAACACTAAGGCCTCCAGTTAGAAATGCACTCTGTCACTGAGCTACATCCTGTGCTTTTGAGATACAGCTCCACCAAGTTGGTCAGGCTGACCTTGAACCTGTGATCGTGCTGCCTCAGTTTTTGGAAAAGCTGGTGTTACAGCAAGTACCATCAAACCCAGCTTAAACTTATTACTCTGTTATGGGCCTACATGTGTAATATCTCTTTAAATTCTAAGATGTCCACATATCATCGTAAAACAAAATCAAGGGCCTCGGGCATTGTCAGCCCCTTTGGGAATGAGAGGGTTTTTGCAAAAAACAGGTTATTCCTGAATATACTGACTTAATGATCTTTGAGTCAGGTACCATTTTTTTAAAAAAATCTTTGCAACCTCTGTGTGATCTTTGTATTCTCCTTGACTGGCTCTGTAAATACGTGTTAAAATGACCTAATGCAGAAATATGTATTATATTAATATGCCTACAAAACCACATTACTTTACTGGTTTCTCCATCTGAGAAGTTCTCATGCACTTCTAAAATACAGGACACATTCCATAGTTATATGATCACTTGATATAGACTGCATATAACAAAAGAAGTGTCTAATTTTAAAGATCTCTTTTATTTTATGGAAATGGGCAAAGTTTTTAAGATACAAGAAAATCCCAGCATTTCCGCCCAGATGAGACCAATGACAGAATCATAAATTAGAAGTGTTTAGTACGTGAACAGAACAGGATAAATTCCAAGGCTGTGAACTTTATGTTCTGTATCTTCTCCTCAACCTCCAGTCCAGGCTCAGTCCTCCTCAAGGAAGAGGCAGAACTTACCAGTTCAGCGTTGGTTCACTCATGGATACACAGGAGCTCATCTTCCTGTATTTCTGCTTCACGACACCACACAATTCTGTGGAAGCAGCAAAGCCTTCAACATAGGCAAGCGCTCTCCAGCATCTACACTCAACTGAGGAAAATCAAAAGATCGCAATCAAAAGCAAGGGATTGGTATAGATATGCATAACTTAGGTGACAATCTCTGCTTAATGTCAACTAACTGTGACACCTAGAATGGAATACTGCTGACAAATGAACATTCCCAAGGTTCTTTGTAGCTGAGCAGCAATGATGATGTAGGATAAGTCCTTTTCCATTTAACCTAGGCCAGAAACCTTGTTCTTAGGACAGTCGCTGGGGAATAATGGTGTTTCCTCAGGAACACAGAACGGTGTCCTCACTGCTGTCATACTAGGTATTGTACTTGATGGCCAGGTGTTTGTCTTAGCTCTCTCCTGCCAAAATAAATCTTGTTTCCCAATCATATACTGTTACAGGGCACATTCTGCAGACCATGCATGGCAAAAGTTCTTTGACTATCAGGAACCTTAGACCTATCTACAAAAACCAACCACTCGGCCGAGGCTCAGTCCCAGGCAACGTGACAATTCACAGGATCGCTTAAAGGTACCATCAGGACTAACGATCTGGCGGGGATTTTGGAATCTGTCACTCAGGACGGGTTGACCTAGTGGTTGATGAAGACAGTAGAAAGACCTGGGAACCTTGGCCCGTCTTGGGCGTGGCCTGCTCCCAGTGAATCCACTTCGACCCCGTGTAGGGCCAAGGAATGCGAATCGGGGAAGGGACGGACCGTGTCGGGAAAGCACACCCAACGGACTAGTGAGGCCGCGGAGCCGGCGCCGCAAGCAGCAGCGCAGGCCGCAGGGCCGCCATGTTCCCCCGCCCGCGTCCGGAGCCCCGCGCCGCCGGCTTGCCCGCCTGCACGCAGGGCCCAGCTCTCCCGCCGCTGCGCGGCCGCCCTTGTGCCCACCTTGCGCTCGGCGGCGGGGCGGCTTGGCCGCGGAACCCACGCCACACGCGCTCCGCCCCAGACCTCACCCTTGCGCAGCCAGCCCGGGAAGGCAGTATTTAAAGGACATGGCCGCGCCGACTCTGCCTGCGTGATGACATCATCGGGGCGCAAAGGGGCGGGGCGTGCGTTTGCCGGAGGCGTGGTGGCGCACCGCACACCCTGCAGGTGTTTCTGCCGAGCCGGCGGGGCGGGGTTCGCGCGGAAGGCCAGAAAGCCCAGGCCCTAGTGTGCCTGTCCGACGGGCCCAGTTGTGATTCACTAGAGACCAGACGTGCGATTGATAGACTTGGTTGTGACCCTAGGAAAATGACTTTCCTAACCCTATTTCCGCACCTGAGGCGGAGATGATGGAGTGCGTGCTCCTAACGCTCAGCACAGAATCTGGCTCCCAGCAGCGCCTTACCCGACTCCTTGTCCTCTTTTATTTTTATTTCTATTTTATTTTTCCAGCCCCATTTTAGACGTCACTTCCCCTAGGGTCGCTTGTGGCTCCTGTGGAACTAAGACTGGTGTTTCCAGAGGTCCCTCCCCCACAATAGGGATTGAACTCAAGGCCTTCACCCTGAACCCCTTTTTAAATTTCTATTTTGAGATAGGGTCTTACTAGGTTATTAGGTTGCCAGAGTTGGGCTCGAACGTGGAATCCCCAGCCTCTCAGAATGCTGAGCGCTGAGCAGTGCTGAGATTATGGGCATGTGCCAGCCGCCCTGCCCAGCTTTTCCAGAGCTTGTCAACTCTGGGTCCTTTAAGACAGTTACGTTGGATGAAACAAAGTAGAAATCTATAAACTACTTAAGGCTTACATGCTCCAGGAGAGTTTTTCTGGTCACATAATGAATGGGGTGCGCGCAGGTGCCTTGAGGGGGAGTGATTAGCAGACAGTGATTATGGATGCTTGGCCGTCAACCGGTGAAAACCCTGACTTCGCAGTTGGTTTTTGAAAATTATAGCTGTATTATAATAATGTAAAAATAAATATGTCGGGTACTACAGTCTCTTTTTATCTGTTACCCATAGTCTGGATTCGGTTATCCATGGTCAACTGTGGTCTAAAAATATTAAATATTCTACAAATAATAAACATTTGAAAATTTTATATCTTAAATAACTTGCACTACAATATGTGGTTATGATTATCCTTTTTTTGTTTTGTTTTGTTTGTTTTTAATCTCTTACTCTGCCTAGTTGTAAGTTAAATTATCAGAGGTAGGTATTATAGGAAAATGATACCGTGATAGAGGGTTTGGAACTATCAGCTTCTGATGCCCATCGTAAATAAGCTTCTATACCGCGAATGTATTTTTGAGTAATGGATGCCCGTGGCATTTCTTCACAAGTCAATAGTTTATCAAAAATGAATTTTCAGTTTTAAGGTAGAAATCTCGTGAGTACCCCATTGTTGGCGTATACGATTTGCATGCATAACTGCTGTAACACAGAGTAGCGGATGACAAGTTTTTGTGCCATTTCGGTGTTTCCTTAAGGAACTGCGTGTAATGGGATGAGACCTGTTCTGCCAAGTCAGCAGCTTTCTTTGTAATCAAAGACAAGCTCAGGTTTCATGTTTGCAGGTTTTCCTTCGATCAACGTGCCTATGTGATTTTTACAGGCTGTTAATGCACAAATGATTCTGTTATCGTCTGTTTAACAAATTTTACACCAGAAGGATTTTCAGAGTTTGTGATTTTGCCACATATTTGCTTTGTTTTCGCATGTACAGATAAAAATTTTTGATTTAACCATGCTGTGCTGAAAAAAACATTTCTTTTTGTAAAGGTTCTTGTGCTAGGGGTGTACTCGAGTAATGACTGCATCTCTTCATATATTGTGTGGTGTTCAAATAAGCTATTCATCACTATCACCACTCCTATTCAATATAGTTCTAGAAATATTAGCCAGAGCAAATAAGCTATTCATTAATTTCAAAACAATAGCATAAGAATGTCCATGCATTGAAGGCGTTGCACTTCTGCTGTTTTTTTTAAAAATACACATATATACTTTATTTATTTACTGGAAAAAAATAAAATAAAATTCCTAACAAAAGAATAGGTGAGCATAAGTACCTGCTTGGCAAATGCAAAGACTTAAATTCAATTCCTAGTACCATAATAATAATAATAATAATAATAATACAGTGGGATAATAAAAATAGTACATTGTATGTTGTTATCTTTAAAGTAGTTACTCAGAGTAGAAGATATGAACATAAAAATTTTTCCAAATGATATTAGCAGAAATCTCTATTTTCAATGAACTAAGAGAAGCTAGGAGTGTAACTGTTTTATATTTTCTTTTCCCTTTTCTTCCTTTTCTCTTTCCCCCATCCTAGTTCCTTTTTCATTTTGAACAATTTCTTCCCATTTCACAATATCTATTATACATTTTGGACCTTATTTACTCTTTCATATTCTCACCAGGGAGACAATATGATGTTTACAAAGGTGAGTCTGGTTTATTTCATTTATGAGTATGGTCTCTAGTTGTACCCATTTACCTATGAAAGTCTCAAATTCATCCTTATTTATGACTGAGTAGTATTCTGTTGTATTAAAAAGCCATATCTTTTTTTATCCATTCCTTGTTTGATGGGAATTTGTGTTGTAATAACTAACTGGGTTAGTTATTTTGGGTTGGGGGGCCGGGGATTTAGCTCAGTAGCATATGTGCCTGCTTTGCAAGTGTGAGGTCGTGAGTTCGATCCCCAGTGCCAAAAAAAAAAAAAACCAGTTATTTTGGGTTGTAATAACTAAATCAAAGATTTAGTTATTACAAATTGTGCACATATATTGCTGTGGCATGATGTTTTTAATTTTTCTGGGAAGATACCCAGAGCAGGATAGCTGGGTTGAATGGGACTTTTAATCCTAGTTTTTTGAGGAGTCTCCATACTGGTTTCCACAGTGGTTGCACGAGTCTATCCAATGGTGGAGAAGGGTTCCTGTTTCCCCACAGCCCCTCCAGTACTTGTTATTGGTTGATTTCTGGATGATAGCCATTCTTTCTGGAATGAGATGGAGTTTCAGAGTTGTTTTAATTTGCATCTTTCAAATAACCAATGATGTTGAACATTTTTTCATTGATTTATTTTCCATTTGTATTTCTTCATCTGAGAAGTGCATATTCATCTCAGATGCCCATTTTTGGATCGTGTCTTTGAATTTGAGGGACTGATTTTTTTCAATTCTTTATGTGTTCTTTGGCTATAATTTTTTCCCACTCTGTGGGTTGTCTTTTCACTCTGTTGGTGATTTCTTTTGATGTGCAAAAGTGTTCCGATGAGATCTCAGTTGTTGATTCTTTGAAATATTTCCCATGCAGTTTGGCTTTTGTTTATGAACTCTCTGCCTATACCTATGTATTTCAAGATTTCTACCTATTAACTCTTCCAGTAGATATAGTGCTTCTGTTTTATTTCAGATTTTTTGTTTTTGGTACTAGGAAATTTAACCTGCACTTGTCAGGTAGGCTCTGTGCCTCTGAATTATATCCCTGGGTCTAGTGTTTCTGTTATAATATTTAGATGTTTGATCCATTTTGATTTTAGTTTTGTGCATGGTGATAGATATGGGTCTAGTTTTAGTCTTCAGCATGTGGAAAGCTAGTTTTTCCAGCACCATTTATTAAAGAGGCCATCTTTCTTCCAGTGAACATATTTGGTTCCTTTGTCAAAGATAAGGTGGCTGAGTGTCTTTGTAGTTGTGTCTGCATCTTCTAATCTGTTCACTGGTCCTCAGATCTGCTTTTTTTGCAGTACCATGCCGATTTTTAGCACAGTAGCTGTGCCGTATAATTTCAAGTCAGGGATTGTGATGTCTCCTGCCTTACCTTTGTTGTTCAGAATTGCTATTACTATTCTAGGTCTCTTCTGTTTCCAGATAAATTTTATGAATGTTTTCTGTAGTTCTGTTGGGTATGGTAATGGTGTTTTGATCAGAATTGCTTTAAATCTGTGTAACAATTTTGGGCGTATGGCCATTTTCACTATATTGAGTCTTCCTATCCGTAAGCAAGGGTATCTTTCTATTTTCTGATATCCTCTTCAATCTATGTTTTCAGAGAACTGTAATTTTCAATATATAGATCTTTTACTTCCTTTGTTAGATTGATTCCTAAGTATTTCATTTTGGGGGGTGCTATTGTGAAGGGTGTGACTTCCCTACTTTCTCTCTTGGTGAATTTGTTGTTTGTATACAAACAGGAAGAATACAGGAAGGCTATTGATTTTTGACTGTTGCCTTTGTATCCATCTATACTTTTGTCAGATTGAGATAATGACCATCTATTCCAATTTTCTGTAGAGCTTTTATCATGAATGAGTGCTGGACTTTGTCAAATGCTTTTTCTATATCTATTGAGGAGATCATGTGGTTTTTGTCTTTGGCTCTGTTAATGAGATGTATTACATTTATTTATTTTCATATGTTAAACTATTCTTGCATTCCTGGAACGAATACCACTTGGTCATGGTGTATAATCTTCTTGATGATTTGCTGCATTCTGTTTTCGAGTGTCTTATTGAAGATTTTTGCATCTTTGTGCATTAGCATGATTGGCCTGTAGTTTTCTTTTTCCGTTGGGTCCCTTCCTGGTTTTGGTATTAGGGTAATACTTGCTTCCAGGAATGATTTTGAAAGTATTGCTTCCTTTCAAGTTCATTAAAGTTTCAACATTAGTGGCATTAGTTCTTTTCTAAATTTTTTGTACAGTTGAACAGTAAATCATCAAGACTTGGGCTTTTCTTCATTGGTAAGTTTTTAATTACATTTTCAATTTCATTGACTGATACCAGGTTATTTAGAATTTTTATATCCTCTTGATTCAGTTTTGGCAGTTCATATATTTCAAGGAATCTGTCCATTTCTTGTGTGTTTTGCATTTTATATTAGAGTACAGGCTCTTGAATTTTTACTGATAATCTTCTGGATTTCTTCCGCTATGATTTCCCCCTTTTCATTCCTAATTGCATGAGTTTGAGTCTTTTCTGTTTTTGATGAGGTTGGCTAAGTGTTTATCAATTTTATTTAATCTTTCCAAGACCTAACTCTTTGATTCATTGATTCTTTATATTGTTCTTTTAGTCTCAGTTGCATTAATTTTTGCTGTTATCTACCCTCATGTGGGCTTTGGATTTGATTTGTTCTTCTTCTAGCAGTTTGAGGGTCAACGTTAGGTTGTTTATTAGAGCTTGTTCTGTTTTTCTGATGTGAGAATTCATTGCTATAAATTTCCCTTGTGGGATTGCTTTCATTGTGTCCTGTAAGTTCTGGTATGTTGTATCAGTGTCATCATTCAGTGGTAGATGCTGCTTAATTTCATCTTTGATTTCCTCTGTGACCCACTGGTTGCCCCACCGCCTGCTTCTATTCCGCATATCTGTATGACAACACACAATGCTGGCTCCCCTAATGTACCAACTGCTGGTGTGCGTGTCACTACCTGTGCCCTGGTGGGTCTCGGAGGGTTTTTTTGCAATAGACATGTAAATCATGGATGTAACCATTAGGCAAACATAATTTATATAATTTTATCCTTTATTTGGGCTGTTTCTTTTCAGTTATCAGTGAAAACGCAGCCATCCTCACCATGAAATCGTACTTCCATCTATCACTGCTCTTTTTCCATTTTACTGCATTCTTTTTTTTATTTGAAAGAGTTTACTGCATTCTTGAATAGACTAATAATTTTTTTAGTATGTAATAAGTAGTATATTTATTTAAGACCGTGGGACAGTGGCAGTGATACAGGGAAAATATAACTCCCAACCTGAGATATCCAAAATGCTAAGCTTGTGTTCTCTAGAATCGGGGAATGAATTCTAGGAATAACTGGGGTAAAAATAGGAAGAATTTATTGAGAGAAAGAAAGCTTCTGTCTAACAGGGACAGGTGGGGGCCTGACTGCCCACCAACCATGCTTCTCTGGAGTGTGTATGGCAAAGCCACGCGGGGAGGTGGGACAGAACTATATCCAATCAATAAGATTACGAGTCTACTAATAATTTCTTTCATAATTCTCTTCGAGACAGGGTCTTACTATGTAGTTCAGGTTGACCTTGAACTCACTATGTAGCCTAGGCTGGCCTTGAACTTGAGTGCTGGGATTACAGGCATGCACCACCAAGCTTGGCTCTTTTTTTTCTTTTCTTTTCTTTTTTTCTTTTTTCTTTGAGACAGGGTTTCACTCTAGTCCAAGCTGGTCTTGAACTCACTATGTAGCCCAGGTTGGCTTTGAAATTGTAACAATCCTCCTGCCTCAGCCTCCCAAGTGCTGGTATTACAGGCTTATGCCAAAATGCCCAGTATGATTTTTCTAAATTTATCCAAGGGAACCTCAGTTCTGCTTGTGGTATTGTCAGAGAAATGACAAACCAAACCAGTCTCATCGCATGGTATTCTTTATGGCATCGCCATACATATTATTTTCCAACCAGTACAATCTAATATCTGGTAATGGTTCTATCCCCATGATTAACAATCTACCTATAAAAATTCCTTCTCACTAATAGTAACAGATTTCCTGCATTGCAGTTATTGTCTTCTTTTTGCTCTAAATTCACATTGTATGGCAGTGTGTTTCTTCAACTATAATTTCAAGTATATTATCAGATGTGAATAATGTACCCAAATAAAAAGGATCATTGCAATTAATATTTTCCTTTATTTTATTATTTATTAGTACATATTTGCAGTACACAGTGATCATTCCTCATGGAGAATTGTACGTGTACATAACACATCTTCCTTTTGTTTTTGGCCCATTCCTTTCCCTCCAACTTTTCTTTCCCTGCCAGTTCACAGAAGCTCTGCTTGTGTTTTTTCCTTCATTTATTTTTTCTTTAAATATTTTTTTCCTTCCTTCCTTCTCCCCACCTTTTGTTCCCCTTCCCTTTTGAAAAAGTTTTTTCTACCTCCTCATAACTATCCTCCACTTTGCTCCTTATTTATAATATAGGTTTGTAACACAAAAGCAATGCCAATATGTAAATTCGTGTGTCTGATTTATTTCACTTAAGCTTATGGTCTTCAGGTGCATTCTTTTACCTAAAAATGATTCAAGTTTATCCTTTTTATGGCAGAGTAGTACTCCATTGTATATAAATACCACATTTATTGTATATAAATACCATTCACCTGTTGATGACTATATAGGCTCTTTCTAAGATTTAGCTATTCTGTGTCATGCTGCTATAAACATGGGCATGCATGTGTTATGGCTTATGTCTAGATGTCCCCCAAAGCCTCATGCAGTCACAGGTGGGGCTTTTTCAGAGGTGACTGGATCTACACTGTGTGACAATGGAATTGCCCCATGGTGTAGTGCTAGGCTCAAAGACACTGGGGTTAAGGTTCTGAGTGCTACCTGCCTTAAGAAGCCTGGCTAACATATCAGGGGTACAAAGAGCTGTGGTCATCTCATTGTTTTGTTGCCTTCTCCCCACCGTGAACCATGTCTCCTCTGCGATGCCTGTCTGCCACCCCACCCTGCCTTGGAGCAGGCTGACTGGTGGACTGAAACCTTTACAAACTGTGAGCTAAATAAACCTTATAACCTTGAGTGTTGGGTGTTTTTTCTCAAGAAGGAGAAAAGTAACCAAGACAGCATGTATCACTGTGGTAAAATGACTTTAACTCTTCTGGGGAGATACCTGGAAGGGGATTAGCTGGTTCAAACAGAGCTTCTAGCTTTACGTTTTTCAGGAGTCTCCATATGGATTTCCATAGTGGTTGTACCAATTACACTCCACCAACAATGGAGGAGGGTTCCCGGCAGCCCTGCCAGCATTTGTGATTGGTTGATTTCTTGATGATGGTGATTCTTTCTGGAGTGAGATGGCATCTCAGCATGTTAATTTGTATTTCTAGAATGGCCAGCAATGTTGAGCCTTTTTTCATGTATGTATTGGTCATTTGTGTTTCATCTGAGAAGTATCTATTTCAGATACCCCTTTTTGGATCGAGTCTTTTTTTTTTTTTGTCTTTTTGAGACAGGGTTCTACTATGCTGTTCAGACTGGCCTTGAGCTCACTTTGTAGCTCAAGCTGGTCTTGAATTTGCAATGATCCTCCTGCCTCAGCCTCCTGAGTGCTGGCATTACAGGCATGTGTCACCATACCCAATTTGGATTGAGTCTTTAAATTTGAGGTGTCTAATTTTTTTTGAGTTCTTTTTTTTTTTGGTATTGGAAATTGAACTCAGGACCTTGTGCTTGTCGGGCAGGTGCTATGCCGCTGAGCTATATCCCTAGCCTTTGAGTTCTTTATATATGATAGATATTAGTCCTCTGAGGAATAGCGGGCAAAAAATTTTTCCCATTCTTTGGATTGTCTCTTCACTCTATTAGGGAAAAGACAGAGTTTCCTTTGCTGCACAGAGGCTTTTTAATTCCGTGCAACACCAGTTGTTGATCCTGTGTAGTATTTCTTGTGCAACCAAGGTTTTGTTCATAAAGTTTTTGCCTACATCTATGACTTCAAGAGTTGTACCTAATCTTTCAGAAGATTAAACAGAAACCCATTTTAATATTTAGATCTTTGATCCAGTCTGAGTGCATGGTGAGATAGATGGGTCCAATTCACCCTTCAGTCTGTGGACAGCCCGATTTCTCACGCCATTTTTACGTTTCACAGTTCCACGTTTCACAGTTGTCTGCTCCTGTGCTGGTACATCTCTTACAGTGATCGCCTGTCCTCATTCCTCTTTTCTTCTGCTTTCACATTCACATCACCACTGTGTTCATAGACTGCACTGGCCACTGATTACATTCTTCTCACTCTCATGCGTCTTCGTTTAAAGAGCAACAGATAGGTTGCAAACTTTCCCTCTGATGAGAGATAATCAGAGATGCATCTGATCAATCATATGTTTTCTGTGTTTGAGCCTCAAATGGGGGAAAAAATTTACAAAATTGAAACACTCTTAAAATTGAAAAATGAGTATGCTACTCTCTCTCTCTCTCTCTCTCTATATATATATATATATGATTATAAATGAAAATCCCAAATGAAAATAACTACCAAGGAAAAGTAAAGGAATAACAAAAGAAGAATTTAAGGGTGAATTTAAAGTAACCTTGCCATGAATAACAGTGACTATTTTTAGGGTCTCTTGTTAACAAAAGAGCACACACAGACTAGCTGTAGAACATCAGGTGATCAAGTTAAAATAAGAACCACCTGGAAATGAGATGCATGCAAGACAACCCATTACGAACAGGTCAAGCCCTCCAACCTATACCATTGTTCCAACAGCCTGAGCACTAATGTAACACCCACTAAAATATGTTAAATATGTGTATGTGCCTTCCGCTCTGCCTCGGAAAGCCAAAGCAGCACGTCGGAATGAGCCTGGGAGTTTTGGAACTGAGCAGACGAGTGTATCAGTTTGTGTCTCAGTTTTTCTACCTGCAGGCAGTGAGATCCCAGGCATCCTGTAGGTTCTCATTGAGTCTCAGCTTCCTCATCTGTGTAATGGGCACAGCAATGCTCCCGTGAAGATTAGACTATGTAAAAAACTGCTATCTGCCTTGAGAACTTATTTTGGTTAATCGGTTTCATAATATCTCTCTCTCTCTGAATTTCTTTCACTACAAATTTAAGGATTAGGGGGCAGTTGCCCATGTCTCCTCTGATCTAAAGATGCAGGGTTGGGCTGAAAATAGAGTTGGGCTTAATGTACTTTTAGTCTTAATGTATAGCAACTGTTATATGAATACTGATGAATCCTTTTTTATGTAAAATACATGTGCATAATATCCTTATCAATGACATTTAATAAACTGACTACATCATAATAAAAGCACCTTGAAAAGAGTAAGTGTGAAGTGTGGATTAGTTAATATATACTTTTTACTGCAAAAAATGAATAAAACATTGGCGGTAGCATAGTGAACCCACGATTAGGATATAAAGAAGAAATGGTACATATACAACCATATAGAAAGCGCTGGGCCAGGGATATAGCTTTGTGGTACAAGCGTCTGCCTGGCAAGCATGAGGTCATGAGTTCGATCCCCAGTACCAAAAATAAAAAGGAAGTGCTATGGCGCTACAACGGGGCAGAAACTCGTCCGTGGGAAGATGTGATGGTTTGTGTCGAGATGTCCCCCTGTATCCTCATGTGGTCATAGGGTTTTATTGGAGGTGGCTGAAACTAGAGCCTGTGACTGATTCACAGTGCAGTGCTGGGGTCACGGGTAGGTAATTGCTGGCTCAGTCCACTGTTCTGATGTGTGCTGCCCCAATCCCAGTAGACTGGAGGTAACGTAAGGGGTAGAAGGAGGCTCGTCTTGCGCTCTTGTTTCTCTTGTTGTCGTCCCCAGTGCTGTTGCCCATCTGCCACGCCACCCTGCCCTTGGAGTCAGCCAATTACGGATTGAAACTGTGAGGTAAACAAACCTTTCCCCCTTTGGTTTTGGATTAAAAACTGGTGGTCAACTCAAGACCAGCTGAAGTAAATCGGCATGGTGCTGAGCGTGGGTGTTCCGCCTGAGGAACGTTGCCAGCATAAAAGGAGACGTGGAGAGCAGGAGCGTGGCATTGTGGGTTCTCCTGAGTGTTGCTGTTTGGAGCTGCTGGAGCTGCTGGTTCTCCTGGAGGAGCTCATTGTGCTTGCTTCCCCGATATGAATTTGGCATTATCATTAGAGGAGCTCGGGACCTTGTCACTGAGACTGGCTGGGGTTCACTTTGGGGGACCTCCAGTCCTTACTCTGAGCATCGCTTCCTGGCTCCCAAGGGGAAGATGTGTGCTGTTCAATCTCCAGGAGAAGCTTGCCATGCTGGCTTCCTGACATGTGCTGGGCTGTTCTCATCGTTGGAAGAGCTCTGGACCTCATTGTCGCTGGGGGTGGCTGTGGTACTTTTCAGGGCAGGACTGGTCCTTACTTTGAGCATTCCTTCTTGGCTCCAGTGTACAACCCCCAAGCTATGGGCATAGATCCTTCATCCCACTAACACAAACTGCTATCTTCCACCACTGACCTTTGGGCCTTCCCAGCAAAATCCGTGAAACAGACGTGCATGAGTCATTGTCGTGGGCTCTAGGTCTTCAACTGGACTCATGCAGGTCATCACTGTGGGATCCAGGGCCTCAGCTGGCTTTTTTAGGTCTTTAGTGTTGTGGACAGATTTCCTTTCTCATATTTACCTCTGGGTGACTATCAGAAAATATAAATTCTGTGTCCTGTGCGTAAATATTCTCCTCACAACTGACTACAACAAAAACTGGCACCGAGAGAGTGGAGTTGTTGCTATTATGTTCCTGGCCATGGGGCTTAAGAGCCTTGGGAATTAATTTGGAAAGTTTTTGAGAGACTGGCCAAAAGATAGCCCCTGTATTCTGTGAACTATGTTGGAGACTCTGGTCGGAACTTGGAAAATGACAGTCCCGATGGAAATGCTGCTGTAGGATGTAGGATGTTTAGGAGGCTTCTATTGAGAAGGACTGCATCGGCTGAGTCCAAGTAGTATATTGTGTTTTGGCTGAAAACTGGTCTGCATTTTGCTTGAGTTTAGAAGTATTACTTGTGTGGCAGAAAAATTTCAGTGCAGTCTACTGTTGAGATGGTAGCACTGTTACTTCTGAGAGCTTTTGACCAGATCTATGTTGGAAATTTAGAGCAAAGAGCCAGTAGAGTAATTTAAAACATTTGGCAGGAAAGAATGCTCCAGTGGAACTATGGGTTGCAAAAATGAAACAGAGGCACACATAGTTGTTTAGAAGAACAGAATGGAAAAATGAACTGAAGTCTTTCATCTGAAAGGAAGAATGTATCTGAATTGCAGGAGACCCTTGTTTTTTAGTCTTGTCATGCCATGTTGAAAGTTAATGGGAAGTAAGAACTGATTGTAATAGCTCTTTTAATTTGATTTTAATGTTTTTATGTGTTTGTAACCAGTTTAATGCATTGTGTTTTAACCTTGCATTTTGGTCACCTTTTGGATATTTTGATTCTCACGCAGGAATAAGTGTATATATGTAATTATTAATGTAAATCTGAATAGACCAAGATGTGTTAACTTTCACAAATCTGCCACTAGAGACCATGGTTTAAGGAAATGTTTATGGTTATCAAGTTGACCAGGGGTGGATTGTTGTGGATTAAACACTGGTGGTCAACTTCACACCGGCTGAATTAAATCAGCACGATGCTGAGTGTGGATGGCCCACCCGAGGAACGTTGCCAGCATCAAAGGACACCTGAAGAGGAAGAGGGGGGCCTTGTGGGCTCTCCTAAGTATTGTTGATGTTTGGAGCCATTGGTTCTCCTGGAGGACCTTGTCATGCTGGCTTCCTTGATATGACCTCAGCCATTATCAGAGGAGCTCAGGACGTTATTGCTGAGAGTGGCTGAGGTTCACTTTGGGGGAGCTCTGCTCCTCATGGTGAACATGGCTTCCAGGCTCCTGAGGGGAAGACGTGTGCTGCTCAGTCTCCAGGAGAAGCTTGTCACACTGGCTTCCTGATACGAACTCAGCTGTTCTCATCGTCAGAGGAGCTCAGGACCTCGTCGTCAGTGAGGATGGCTGTGGTACTTTTCGGGGGAAGCCTGGGCCTTACTTTGAGCATCGCTTCCTGGCTCCAGTGCAGATCCCTCTGCTGGCACAGATCCTTCACCCCGCTGGCACAGACCTTCTAGTTTCCACTGCTGACCTTTGGGGCCTTCCCAGTGCAGATCTGTTAAGCTGACTTGCATGAGTCATTGTCGTGGGCTCTAGGCCTCCAGTTGGACTCGTGGGAGGCATTGTCATGGGCTCTAGGTCTTCAACTGGACTCATGCAGGACATTGCTGTGGGATCCAGGCCCTCGGCTGGATTCTCTAGGTCTTTAGTGTGGTGGACAGATTTCCTGCACTTCTCCTATTTAACCCTGGGTGATCATCACAAAATTATCATCAATTCTGTGTCCTGTATATAATCGTTCTCCTTGCAACCCTTGACTACAACACCTTTAAACTTTGGCTGTTGGGTATTTTGTTTCAGCAGAGAAAAAAGTAACTAAGACATATATGTACTGCGATGATCAAATGATTTTTATCCTTCATTTTGTGTATGTGATGTAATGCATACATTGATTTGCACTTTTTATGGTTCATTTGCTCTGTGGTACTAAGGGTTGACCTTGGGGCCCTTCTATTGAGTTATGGCTTCTAGCCCTTTTAAAAAATTATTTTGGGACTGGAGTCACTAAATTTTCTACTCTGGACTTGAACTTGGAATCCTCCTGCCTCAGCCTCCTGGAGTGCTTGGGTTATATTATTATGCCCAGCTTGATTTGCATTGGTTGAACCATCTTTTCATACCTGGAATGAAGCCATCTTGATCATAGTGAATAAGAATTTTGATTTTCTGAAGAATTCATTTTGCTAGTACTTTGTGGAGTTTTGCATTTGTCTTCAGGGACATTGCTCTGTACTTCTTGTAGAATAGTTTAAAAAGCATTAGCACTAGTTTTTCTTTAAAAGTTTGGTAAAACTCAGCAGTGAAACTACCTGGTCTTGGATTTTTTTCTGTTAGGAGAATTTTTGTAACTATTCAGTTCAACTCCATTATTTGTTGTTGGTCCATTAAAGGGGTTTTTTTTTAATCTTTTGGTTTTAATTTTGGTCATGTGTGTCCAGACATTTATCCATTTTCCTTAGTTTTCAATTTCTTAGTTTTTCATGATAATTCGATACTTTGTATTTCTGGGGTATCCATTTTAATGTCTTTTTTCATCTCATTTTATTGAGTTTTTTGGGTAGTCTAGCTAAATGTTTGTGTAGTTTATCTTTTCAAGATTGATCTTGTAAGACCATACTCATAAGCAAAATAAACCAAACTCACATGTGTAAATACCATATAGTCTCCCTAGTGTGAGAATTGGTAAGAGTACATAAGATATTACGGTAATCTGATTCCCCATTACATAGCTTTGAAGCCTTTTAATGTTTTCATTCATCAGTTGGAATGGTTTTATTCTGTTTTGTTTTTTATTATGTGTGATGGTATGAACCACTGTTTTGAAGAAAACAAAACAGTATGGCAGCCATTGCTGATTTAATATCTTGCTTAGAAGTCCTACCATGCTTCTATTCTTCTATTACAATTGGTTCTATCATGTTGAGTCTTATTGGGATTTTGATATATGTGATAGTATAGACAAATCTTTTTATTGAAAATGAGATATTATAGTAGCCATTGATCAGAGTTATTCGGTTCAGAATGTCCTGTAATTCTTTCATTCTCTTGAATGGTTTTATACTATTGTGTTATGTATGATATTATTGTATTTGAAACTATGTTCAACTACAGCAGAAAAAGGTATATTTTGATAGCTACTGATAATGTCTGGTTGTCTTATTGTAAAGTGTTGCTTATGTTGTTCTGTTTTGATCTGCTTTGTTCTGCCCTCTTTTGTTTTATTCTCTTTAAAATTAAAAAAAAAAGAATGCCCTGTAATTCTTTCATTCTTTTGAATGGTTTTATACTATTTTATTATGTTTGATATTATTGTATTTGAAACTATGCTCAACTATAGCAAAGAAAGAGATATTATGATAGCTACTGTTAATTTCCGGTTGTCTTGTTGTAAAGTGCTGTGTTTACGTTGTTCTGTTCTGATTTGCTTTGTTCTGTCCTCTTTGGTTTTATTCTCTTTAAAATAAAAAAAAAAGATTGATCTTGTGGTTTTTTAGACTCTCACTTATTTGTACTTTGATCTTGTTAGTTTTGGGTTTGTTTTGTTTTTGCTCGTTAAGTCTTTTAGAGACATCACTAGGTAATTTTTTTTTTTTAACGTAGGCCATCACTGGGGTAAATATTCCCCTGTGTGCTGCCATTGCTGCGTCGACAAGTTTCAGTATGCTTCCATTTTTGTTCCAAGAAAAATTTTAAGTTTCTGTTCTTTTCCAGATCTCTCTTAGCTGAATTTCTCATTAATATCCTGCACTGTTCTCCTAATTTAATTTAATTTCATTGTTTTTGTGTGTTCTCTTGGACCTCATTAGGCTTTTAAACATCATTCTTCTAAATTCATTGTCACCTATTTTACCCATTTCCATACCTTTGGATTCTGTTACTAAAAGGCTGTGACCTTTTCAAGGTGTCATAGGACCTTGTTTTTTCACATTCACTGTGCTCCTCCACTGTACTTGGTGTGTCTGGGTGTCCCTATCTTCCTGAGCTCTCCAGGAAGATAGGGGCCTGTGCTGCCTGTGCTGCTCTATTGGCTCGTTGTGCAATGCGGAGTTAATTCCCAGCTGGGCCTCATCACGCAATCTCCCTCAGCTGCTTGGCTGTGAGTGGCCAGCCCGGTGCAGTCCACTCTGCATTGCAGTTGGAGAGAGACACGCACTGCCTTTGTGGGTCTCACAAGACACCAGCAGTTCCCACGGGTGTGGTGCAGACAGCGTGTGGGGTGCATAGTGTGTCTTCTCCTATACTGAGGGGTCACTGTCCCTTTTGGGGGGTGGGGCTACTGTTGATGTCAGCTCTGTCACATCATGGATGGGTCAGGCACTGGCTGCAGTGGGAAGGGGCCTAAGCACTTGTCCTCGAATGAGACAGGGATGGGCCCGGTGCTTGCTGGGGAGGGATGGCAGGAGTCTCCACTCCCCTCCCACCAAACCTCATACCCCGACCTGTGGGCAGTGGGTGATAAGACAAGGTGCAGGGCAGACAGCAGTGGGACCATGCAGTGCAGTGGGACCATGCAGTGCAGTGGCTGCAGGAGTTATCACGTTTCTCTTTGCTGCCACTGTGGATGTTCCTGCCCAGGCATGGGACCTTGGACCTCCCCTCCCTGGGCATGGGGTGGCGGTCAGTGCCTGGCCGCCTGTCCGTTGAGCTGTGGTTCCCACTGGGGTCGGAGTAGGAGCAGGTCCTTCCTGGAGCTGGCCAGGACGGCTCTGGGTAGAGATCTTCGGGGAGGAAGTGGACTGCAGCAGTGGAGTGCTGCAGTCACGATCCCTGGGCTGCCACCCCTCTGGCCTCAGAGGGCGGGTTCAGACCCCCTTGATTATAGGGTGACAGTGCGTTTTGAATCCCTCCAGTGGCGACACCATAGCTCTAGGAAGTGGCACTCTCATTGCATTTGTGTTATACCCAGGCCAGGCAGCTGCCTCTAGCCCAGAGGGTGGAACATCTGAGCGTCCCAGAGACGGACCCCCGAGCGGTCTCACTGGGGACAGCAGGTCCTTTCTCAGTGGGGCTTGTGGCCGCAGTGGCTTGGGGATTTGCGGGGGACTGACGGGAATGCCTTTTCCAAAGCGCAGACCTCAAATACTGGTCGAGTTAGCTGCAGGCCTGGGAGGGCTGTGACACTCCTTAGGAGCTAGGATTGTGGGTGTCCAGGTGACAGAAGTCACCAGGACTCTCACCTTCCCCCCTGCAGAGGAGAGACGGGCTCTGACAGGGGCTGGGAGGAGCTATAGGAGTCAGTAAGGTTGGGTTAAAAGAAAACAAGACAGCAGTAGAAACGAGACAAGAAAAGTCCTGATTTTAAAATTGTACTTTTGGGAAAAACGGAAGATTCAAAGCACCAGTTAGGCAAGCCTTCCTCCTTTCCAGGAAACGCATTCAGGCCCCTGGGCTGTACCCCACTCCGGGCCCACGCTCCCCACCCCCATCCTGCAGTACGGGCAGCACAGCTCGGCTCCGCCTGTGTGAACGATTCCAGCCTAACGTAGCTCGCGCGGAGGGCACACGATGGACACGTGTCCCCCGGCCCCCAGCCACTGACCACGAGGCGCCTCTGTCTGGAGGCCGGGGCTCCGTTCCCTCTGCACATGTGCTTTAAACAGCCCCCCACCCCTAGCCTGGTCTGGCCTCTCCTGCCACATTGCAAGTCAGAGGACCTGGAACTTGCCAGGGTTGGGGCCAGCTGAGGCTGCCCTTCTGCACATTGGGGGACCGCCCTGACCCTGTGGTGTGAGGCTGGAGGCTCTGTCTCTCTTCCTGTCCGTCGTCTGAGGCGTCTGGATCCTACAAGGTTCCCGTTTTTCCTCACTTGGTATCCGGTCTCCCCAGGGCCCTCAGCCTGCAGCTCAGCCCCTTGGTGGGGAGCACTGGGTGCCCCCACTCGGCCCGCTCGCCCCTCCCGCACTGGGGGTTGGAGGGTGAGTAGGAGTTCACTGGGTGAAGGAGTGGGTTTTCAGTGTGAAAAGCACGGCAGTGTGAGATAGCACTGCCTGCTCCGGGGAAGAGGAAAAGCAAGGCATTGTGTGGGGAAGGGGCGAGGGGGCCGCTGGGCTGCAAGGCGGGCAGAGGTGGGCTCCACGCCATCCTGGGACGCCTAGGCTTCCTCCTTTGGCTTTCAGGAAAGTGGGTGTGTGTAACACATTCATTGAGATGTAATCTCCACACTGTCATTCATCCATTTTTAATAGTGCCATTCGTGACTTCCAGTGACAGTTTTTCAACCATCATTGCCACCCAGTTTCAGAACAATTCCATTACCCAAAAACTTTTTTGTGCCCAGGAGCGTGCCAGCCATTTCCACGCTTGGCAAACGTGAATTTATAGATTTGCTGTTTCTGAACATGTCACATAAGTGAAATAATGCACGGTGCAGTCTTTAGCATTTGGGTTTTTACCGTAATTTTTAAAGAGTCACCCATGTTACATATTAGTAGTTTGTGTTATTATTATTGGTACCAGGAATTGAACTCAGGACCTTACACTTACCAGGCAGGCGCTTGTGCCACTGAGCTACATCCCCAGTGCGGTAGTTGGTATTAGTAGTTCATTCTTTTCTGTGGCTGCAAAGTGGCTTATAGACACACACACACACACACACACACACATCCCTTAGTTTACCTCTTTCGCATTTGGTGGTATTTAGATGGTTTCCAAGGGATGGGGATGTAGCTCAGAGGTATAAGCACCTGCCTGGCAAGCACGAGGTCCTGAGTTCTATTCTGGTTTCCAGTTTGAGCTGTTAGGAATGATGTTGCTGTTTGCACTGAGAAGCAACCTATATCATGGCAGATTTTCAGTTTATCTTTTTAAGAAATTGACATGGAAGATGGGTGTGGTGGTGCATTCCTGTAACTACAGCACTCAGGAGGCTGAAGCAGGAGAATTGCTGAGAGTTCGAGGCCAGCCTGGCTGCATATTGAGTTGAGGGCCAGCCTGAACTACACAGTGAAATCCTGTCTCAAAAATCAAAAAGAAAAACAAAAAAAAATTGCCATCTTGTTTCCCAAAACTATTTTATCATTTTTTTCTATGAAGATTTTTAAGAGAAGGAGACAGATTTGGCTTTGCATTTCTCCTAAACTAAGAAACAGACAAACCAAACAAACCCAGATGTTGAATGGGAAGCCAGTTTAGCACTGAAAAAATGTACAAATCTGCACTTGATTTGAGGCTGTGAATTGTTTCATTGGACAAAAATTTGAAAAAGAACTCTGCAAACCGCAAGCATTGGCTGTGTGAAACTATCACGATTGTTACTAGGTATGTGTTTCTTCCCATTAAGGCAAAAAGCGCAGAATCATTTTTTTCTTTTTATTAGGACTTGGTCTCTTCCCAGGCCCTCAGCTAATGAGCTTCCTCCACTTGATTCTGTGTAAACTTGGCCTTGGAGAGATTATATCCTAGTAACTGCCCCGTTCAGTGATTTCCTTTGTGTATTTAGTCACCCATTAGGTACTCTGAGAGTGAGGATCCAGACACAGCCCTTTTGCAGATTGCTATCTAGTAACTGACTTAGAAATCTGTGGAAATAGTGTTGTGCCAATATTGTCAAAGAGGCTTTTCAGTGATAAATGATCGTACAAGTGGGACATGGGTCAGTATAGAGGGGCTGCAGCATTCCAATTTTTCTAATCAGAAGGTAGCTTCTAAAATATATTTTGCATTGTGTATTACATGGTCCCT
>PVJX010003201.1:15771-112732 GCA_004027295.1 Dolichotis patagonum | reverse complement strand
TGCTTTTTTTTTGTTCTCTTACCATTGGTTCTATCTACCACATTGTGTCTCATTGGAGTTTGAATATGTGTGATAGTTCAAACAAATTTTTTTCTTTTTTATCAAAAATGAGATATTATAATACCCATTGATCATTTTCTGTTATTCGGTTCAGAAAGCCCTGGAATTCTTTCACTATATGCATGGCTTTATACTATTGCGTTATGTTTGATATTATTGTAATTGAAACTATGCTCAACTATAGCAGAGTAAGAGATATGGTGTTAGATACTGTTGATGTCCAGTTGACTTAATGTAAAGTACTGTGTTGCCTATGTTGTCCTCTTCTGATCTGCTCTGTACTGCCCCCTTTTGTTTTATTCTCTTTTAAATTAAAAAAAAAAAAAAGAAATTGAGTACTCCAAATGGCAGAGCTTTTAGTGTGTGTGTGTGTGTGTGTGTATACTTTTATTCAAAATACATATATATATATATAAATATTCATACAACCATTATCTCCGTTCCGTTCCAAGACTGTTTCTATACTTCTGCATTTTTAAAATATAGATATGTAAGTGGATCGATTTAGCACAGTTGTGTTTCTAGTCTACCTGAAAATTTCTTATTGTATTAAAGGCACATCATATATAACTCGCGATGTCCTGGAATTGAGAAGACATAGTGTAGCCAAAAGTCATTTTAATGCCACTTTGATCTGCATTTCTCTGGCTGCTTTTTGCCTTCATTAACTGACACACAACAAATAATAACAATCACATCTCTCTACCGATACAAAAGACTTTTCATCTGCCAAACACTCCACGTATAAATAGCGACCCTTTCCTAAACACTGGGTAAAGCAACATATGAGGGCCACCTGACCCTCACATTTTTTTCTCAAATACTACCCAGCAGGAGAGTAGTTCTCATCTTCCTTGCTTTGCAGATAAGGAGACCAGTAACTTCTCAGGCTGACACATCAAGAAGGCAGCTAAGTCAGGGTGAAGGTCACAACGTGACCATCTCCAAACCCAGAAGTCTTATCAATAGACTGCATGGCCCTTTCCCTTCTGAAGTCACGGCTATCCTATTCTTTTCAGATGAAGAAATCACAGCCCCCTATTAAGCCATTAATATGAAATCCCTCAGATATAAGTGGAGAAGCCAAGATAGGAAGAGTCAAAAAATATTGTGAGTTTCTGACTCTAGAGAAAGAAATACTTCTTGCAAACCCTAGATAAAAACAGAGTATCATTATCCTCAAGCAGTACCTGTAAGCTACCATCAACCCGAGAGTACTTGAGACAAAGTCTCCATGCACAGGAACCAATCTGTGAATGTCTTCTTGTTTCTACCCTTGACCTTACCCAAAATGCTTCCAAACTCTCTGGATGCTGTATTTCTAACCAGAATGCTATTTTCTCCACATTCAAAACAGGCCTTCTGACGGCTAGAGAGGTTGCTGTCTGGCAAACAGCTTTGAGAACAGAGTGGCCATAGCAGCTGGAAACTGGATCTCTGCCTGGCTCTCCAGGGAGGTCAGAGGAATTGATTAGACCTGACTTTTCTCCCTGTAAAATGGGATGATCCAGCCCACAAACCCACCCGTCATGGGATGAAACATGGACATAGGACGGCAGAGCATTATTTATGTCACTAGTCAATGGCCATAAAGGAGTTTCGTGGCACGGCCTACAACTCCACAGTTCTGCCACATGCTAGCACTTTAGTCAACACAATCTGTGGGTCTGCCTGGAAAAGAAACTTCATTTTAAGGAATGACAAAATGTTTTCCCAGGCTCTCAGCACTTTGTTAATGCTTACCTTATTTAGAGAAAAAGAAAACTGGCTGATCATCTGTGGTAGTTTTATATGCCGTGAACTGGCAATGTTTTGGAACAAAAAACAACTTTTGCACAAGGGTACTTATGGCATCATTATCGCATTTTCTGAGCCCGTCTATACTGCCTGCCAGGGAGAGAAGGAAGAAAGAGCCGAGAAACAGTAGTACCTTCACCCATGGCAAGGCTAAAACAAGGGGGCTTTAGAGTAAATCTTGGTCTCTATGCACATTTATGGCAAAATAACCCACGTGCATTTACCTTATAAAAGTGTTACAGGTAGGCATACTTATGTAATTTATTTAATGTTCTTTAACATCCATGCTTACTTGAGTTTCACACAATCTATTAAGTTTTCAGTCTGGCCAGCAGAAAAAGGAAAAACAGAAGCAGATGTGAGCCTGCTACCCCCCATTTAAATGGTCACCAATCTCCTGCAAAGAGTGGAACTGGCTGGGGAATCACCTCTGTGACCACCAGTCAGAGCCTGCCCTAGCCTGACCCTTCCCTCCCTCTTCCCTACGAAGAGGTCTGTCCCTGATGGGTCTTAAGAGTCCCTGGAGCCAGCCTTAGAATAAAATATTCCAAATAAGAAATGGTGACATCTGACTGGAAGTTTGCTATACATTCCAAAGGACACAGGTCCTCTTGCAAAGCAAAACCTGACATACCCACCCAGACTCTCAACTATTTCCTCCTGTATCAATAAAAGCCTTCCCCTTCTCCCAGGTTCCTGAGCCTTGTCTACTTCAGGAAGCCCCTGGAACCTGCCTAGGTGACATATCCAACAAAACATGCATGCACTCTCAACCGGGCATACCCACGCGCATGCCCACAATCTTCCTCCCCTGTCTCATCCTCAGCAGAGTTGGCCTTGCTACTTAGTATTTCCCAAATCTTTTGGCATGTTTCCCTTTACCTAAATAAAACTTCTTGCATTGCTCTTCCTCTTTCTCTACCCCTCAGTCCCTTGGAAGAGGCTCAGTATCACCCAGCAAAGGGTCTCAAGAAATGAGCAGGAAGGAGAAAGCACAAGGTGGCAGAATCCACAGCTTCGGATAACAAAATCAAACGCACATCCCAGCCAATGTGGAGTTTTGAGCCCATGAGCCCATACCCTCTCTCTCCTCCCTGCAGCCACAGAAGGACACAGCCCAGGGCAATCCATTCACCAACACAGACCCACTGTGGCACTGTCCAACGCCACTGCTTCATTGTTTAAGAAACAGGAGGAAGCAAGAAGCCTGTTTTTTTGGCCCCATTTAAAAACAGTAAAATAGTTTGGTTTGGGGCCCCAAAGCTAATGACTGTGAAAACGGTGTTTATTAGAAAACACAAACAGTAATCTATCATCAGAAAATGTTTCTAAGGTCAAATTTACATTCCCAAATATTGTTATCCAGAGGATTCAAGCCATATGAAGACAACTGGAGGGTGCAGATAGCCCAAGAGCTTACAGCCCTGTCTCAAAGATAGGCTTGGGAAAGCCACCCCCAGAGAAATAACAGGAGCAGTCACTTGAAAAACAAAACCACTGTCCTGTCTTCAGGTTCTGTGATCAAGTAAGGGAAACAGAGTCAAAATTCAAGTTCACAAAACCAGAGTTCATTCAGTACAGTATTTTTCCCCAATGAACTATGAAAAAGTTACCCATAGTCTCCAGTACATCACTGGTGTGTTTCTCTACATATACTGTCTTCCCCATCCCCTTTCACAGTTGATGATGTTTGGGACAAAAACATCTCAATTTGTCGTTTATCTTTGGTAGTAAAGAACTCAAAATGAACACCCTGCTCATCTCACAGTATCCCCGGAGCCAGGAACCCCAGGGAGATTGCACAAATCACAAAGATCTAACCTTCAGGTCTCCGTTCAAACAGTCCCACCTTATTCAAACACCTAATGGGCCCTTAACTGGGCTGAATTTTACCTATGTGGGAAAAACTAAATAACCAGGCCACTTTGCATCCTCACTTGTCACGCTACCCCCAAAAAGGACAGGGGGCCTGTGACAACAACAAAAAGATGCTATGGCCATAAAAGAGCTTCCCATGGAAGAAAAGTGACTCGGGCAATAAAGGAAGCCAGGTATGAGGACAGTATTAACCTGTGACTCTACTGGGCTCCCCAGAACTTCTCGTGCCTAACACAGATGCATTTCTGAGTCCCTGGGGAACAAGTGAAGAATGTACCTGGGTGCTAAGAAGCTTCCAGTGTGAAGGGGAGGTAGCTAGCTTTAAGACAAGGGGCCAGACTGATGGCAGAGGGTCAGGCAAAGAGCACAGGGGTATGAGCAGCAGCTTTGGGTGGTGGCTCTAGACTTCAGCCTCAGGAGAAGCCATAAATACTGAATGGCTCGGGGTCAGTCCTCTTTGTATAATTAACTTCTCCCACAGTTATAAAATCTCTATTAAATTGTATGTCCAGTCCATTTCAGCCACAGTGTAAACCCAAACTACTGTTCTCCATGCCCTATGTCCTTCCCGGCAAAAGTTGAGTAAGAGAAATCCCTTTTCCTTTGTTAACAACAAAATAGACAGATGTAGAATGACAGTGTTTGCCTTTTCCCTCTTATTTCTTCATGTAATGCTTCTAAAGCTCTTTTCACTTCTAAGTCACCAAAGAGATTCTTTTAGAAACATCTTCTAACTCTTAAGGAAGAGACAGAAAATACTGCGACTCTCAAGAGGGCCAGCATTGCCAACTTTTAACTCTTAAGCAGCTAGCATGATGCCAGCTACAGTAACAAACTGGGAATTCCCTTTGTCAAGAAAAAGATCAGAACATGAACAGTACAGTTAGTTCCACAGGAGGATCAATAACCGTCAAAGGGAAAAAGGAAGAAAAAGCAGGCACTTAATTCACTGCCCTTTCATCTCGAAGAGCAAATTTGCTAGGTGACATAGCCTTTCTGCTCCTTCAAAGTCTTGTCCAACTAAGACATGTGAAATATTTATGACTTGGACCCTTTCTAATACCTGCAACAATTACTACAAATATACCCACTAGTACCCAGACACGAGGGAAACTGGAGACTGAAGCTGGACAAGTCGTGGCACAGGTTAATCTGTCCTATTAGGTGTACACTGCTCCCTCACTGGAAGGAAATCCCCAGAAGAGCATGGGCAGACCTCTTCCCGCACAGCGGGCCTGAGAGCACAACCCATCCCAGAGTGACAGGGAACTGCTACAACCCATGACCCTCCATGAAATGACCCAAAATTCCAAGACCCCTCTCCAGCAACTGGGGAACAGTCAAGCTGCAGCCAGCTTTAGGAAACCGTCTCCCAAAAGTCACTGAACTGTCTCCTGAAAGAAGCCATAAGACGGAGAACTTTTCCTAAAGGACAGGAGCGGAGGGAAGGCACTAGGATTGAATCCTTAGGTAACCCATTAAAGGGATGCATGGGGGCAAGCACGTAATAAAAGCTTACAATGGAGTCCCAAGATCACTTGAGTCTTGGAAGGTGGCCAAGGAGCTCACAGGCTACCACCTTTAACACCTCGGAGCTCCCAAAAAGCAATGTGAGCTCCTGCCTAGAAGTGAACTTTGATGAGGCTAAGACAGACTCATCTTCACACAGCAGTGAGGTGGCAAGATCACAGCAGCTGCCATTCTGGGCAGTGCCTTGGCCCTGGCCACTCCCTCTTCCTAACACACTCTTCCTATGTATTTTGGGCACTCGACGATCACACAGCATACCAATTTATGCTTCCGCATCTACAAACAGTCTTCTGGGAAAAACATGCTCTTTTCAGTGTGGCCGGGAGTTTTGCCACAGCTTGTAATTTTGGTGAAGGAAGTGACTTCCTGTCTGACAGGAAGCAGGAGTGAAAGCTGACTTTAGCTGCCTGCAAACCTCTTACTAAAAAGTCAAAAGGGAGGGAAGGCTTTCAGTTCCCCGAGAGAAGACAGTCCTTTATCAGGGAGTCAGGGCCTGAGTCTTCCAAGAACTCCAACCTCTTCCCTGACCCCTATTTATTAGGAGGAGTTTATCTAACAAACAACCAGAGCCCATTCTGTCCCAAAGAAGCAAGCCTGGTCTCTGCTTTTAAAACAACACAGCCCTTTAAAAGCTTCTGAGGACGTAATTACCAGTTGAGTTTTGAACTTTGCCCAGATAAAGGCTGATACAGTAGGCTGTGCTGTTTGTTTCTTTAATCATCGAAGTTCAAGTGTGAACAGAATTCTGGCTTCCTTTGTGCTTCCTATTCCGCTAAGACAAAGTCACACTTCCCCCTTTCTTTAGCACTAACGGCATTTTTATGGGTGGGAAACAGAACCCCAGCTTTGTTCATTAAAATTCCAGCCCCTTGATTTTACTCAGGGAGGGTGCATTTAAGAGGAACACACACCAACAGGATTGATCGGCTGAAAGCTAAAATTCAAACTGCTATCAGAAAACACACTTCCTTCCCTAAACCTGGTATCCTAACCACCAGGCCCGGATAACTCACGTGCAGCAGCAATCTGTAAAACCCCGCAATATTCAAGGCTAACAATCAGATTTTAAAAAGAAATAGCCTGTTGTCCCTTACACTCACACACATACCCTGAAAACCCAGGACTAAGGAGTTGAGTGGCAGATGAAGGAGAAAACCATCTGCTCGCTCCTTATCACTTACTGACATGTAGGCAGGAAAAATGCCCTTTTCTGTCTTTCCTTTTCCCTCTCCAAGCAATTTCCCAGCCAGCCTTGGGCAGTAAACAGTTAATATTCCACTCTCCCCTGCTGCCTTGAAAACCAAGGAAACAATTGAGACATTGTCCAGTGAACAAGACTCCCAGGGACTGACATTTTTGTTTATGTCCCAGTTCTCAGACTGTCAATTTCCACTAGGCACGTTAAAGCCTGACCCGCACCAACACAGTCCGCTGTGAGCTGAAAGGGCTCCGCTTCATTTATTTTATTAAAGCCTCCGTGTCTGTTTTTGATTCAAACTCCAAACCTCCACAACCCCGCCTTTTCCCCAGAAAGTTGCCTCCTAACTCTTGAGTCTGTGTTGCAATTCCTTCTTGGAATGCGTTGCCAAGAAAAGTAACAAAATATTTTTGAATACCAATGTTTGCATGGTTTGGCCTAAGGGGGGTGGGGGTGGGGGGATAGGACAAGTGGCCCAGCCTTGAAAGCTGTGTGTTTTTATGGAATCCCTAAAATATTCCACTCCAAAGCATACAGGCGAGAGGGCACCTTCAGAGATGGACGTCTAAACTTTGACACTCAGAAAACATTTCAAAATCTGCAGGTCCTCCCAAAAACCCAAACTCCAGGTTCAAAAACAAAGAGGCAACATCAATATCCCCACTCCGGCCGGTGCCACTGCCTGAGGAACTGAACGACTACCACCCCAAAACTCCCCTCGCCATCCTGTTTCCCATTATCCTCCATCCTTCACCACCAGCTTCTTTTACGCGCAGGAGGTGGCAGTGGTGATTTCACAGGTTTGGGGCCCGGCTCTGACACTTTATGTCATGGTGAGCAGTTTCCTGTTTGCAGAGTGGGCATTAACCAAACACGCCCTCCGCTGGGCCATGGAATGCAAGAACATATGGCACTGCTGGTGGACCACCTGGGGCAGAAAGGCACGTCCTCTCCTGCAGCTTCCTATAGAGCCCGTCACTCTGCTGGGTCTCTCTTTCCCACAGGCAAGCCCACCTCCCGGCAGAAGGTGCCACAGGCACAGATACAGTTAACACAGCCCCACACACCAAACCTGGCATGCTCACAGGGAACCGGGCTCTTGAGAACTCCAAAGCCACGTGGATCAAACCGCCGAGTCCCCTTTACTGCTCCAACTGGAGACAGCCCTTCTCCACAAACTGCCGTGAAAGTCACCAGATGGGTCCAGGGCTCTGGGCTGCCCCTGAGAACCACACATGGAGGAGTCCACACTGCCTCGGGGGCCCACCAAAATGGTGTGCAAAGCCCCATTTTCCTGCAAACCATCTACACCTTACTCTGCCCTCTCATCCACTTCAAAATCGGCATTCAGCTATCTTCCCAATGTTGTCTTTGTGTGGGATGGAGGGTTCCCCACCCTCTTTCATCTTAGCTCTAAAGGGCCTCTTCAGGCCGGTTCAAAGCCTCCTCCGGCTCCCCCAGCCTGGGTCATCAGGCTGTGAAATACATGCAATACTTTTATGGCACATTTGAATATGACAAGCCATACTCTTCCCTTTCCTAAAAGACAGTTCTGTTGGGCAGTGACAAGTTATTACTGAATCATGGTTGGAAGACAGATTTCCTGAGGGCCACAGTTGAGACTGTAGTATTGGCAGCTTCTCCCTACCTTGTGAGGCCCCACTGACCCCGTACAGGGGACAGGCAAGCATTAACTCCTTCCTGCAGGCTCTGGAACTTCCCAACTTCAGGTCTTGGCCTAGACGCTAGCTTCTCAGGGGGCTTCCTGGACCATCCCCCTAAAACAGCCCCGCCCGAGGGACCCTCTGTCACACACCTCGCACAGGAGCTCCCACGAGGATCTGAAGTCACTGTCCCCATTTTGAGCTGAAAGAGGCCTTGGCCACTAACAGAATCAACACTGCCAAGGTCTAAGTTTGCACCTCATGAAGAAGCCACTTCCTTCTCCCTAGGCCTCAGCTTCTAAATCTGTAAAAGGGGAAAAATTACACACTCCAAGGATCTAAAGGATATAGAATTTGGCGTGATACAATTGGCAGAAATACTGTTTATTTTTCTTGTATTACTCATCAATTCATCAGTTGTTTCACATTACTTATTTTTCATAGTATTTGTTCACCGGCTTAGGTCTGTATCCTCTCCTTCCCCTCCCCATCTCCAAAGGCATGGAAGCTCCATGAAGCAAGAATACTTTCTGGTCCACTGATACATTCCCAGGCTGGCTCTGCAGAGACAGTATTTTGCTAACATGATGGAAAGGAGGGAAGGAGGGCGAGAAGGAAGGGCAGGGAAGATAAGGTAAACAAATGCCTGGCTTTTTGTTTTGAGCAACCCAAAATCACTCACAGATAATCAGCACCTACTCCTGGCAGTCTCCCCAGTTGAGATAAAGGGGCAAAAACATATAAAAAGATCCACCCTGGTTATGAATGGTACAGAGTCTTCAGACACACTTGCTGCAGATACCATTCCAGTCCTGCCTCCTATTTCTGCCGCTTCCTAGAGGATGCAGAGTCAGGGACACTGCGAAGCCAGCTCCAGGAAGCAGCCCTGGCCTGTGCACCAGGCCTTCTGGCCCACCTTGCCCATCCAAAGTGACGGTGCTTTTCCAAATGGCAAATGAATCATGTCAGAGCAAAACCCATTTTAAGAGTACACTTTGTAAAGAAAGAAAGAAAAAAAAAAAGGTACAGCACATTTCATTTATTAATTATGCTATGGATTAGGGATCAAAGTGGTAGAAATCTCAGTGTACTCAAAATAAATGGCTTTTGTGGTTACCTAAATCCTTGGAGTCCCTTGGAATGTAATTCCTTAGGCAAAAGCAGCTTCCCAGACTTCTGGTCTCTCCCTCCCAGTACTACAGAGCGGGTTTATTACTCAGCATCAGACCTGCATGATGCAATGATTTGGGCTTTTAACCTTTCACTTACATGAAATATGGAACTATTCCTTTTGAACCACCCTCCTAGGGAAGGGCTTTTAGTTCCTATTATTGAATCTCAAGCTCGTCATTCCCCTTCTCCTGGTCCTCTACCCTCAACAAACTTTTCTTCCAACTAGATTCTAATTAAAAAATAGCACAGATGTCAAAACTCAAATTCCAAGTAAGTTTCAAGAAGGCAATAAGGTGTAGAATTAAGTATACAAGATTTGTACTCAAAAGATCTGGATTTGAATGTTGGCTCGGCTACTTGCCTCATAAACTAACTTCTTTAAATTCTGGTTTTCTTATCTCTAAAATGGGGATAAAAATCAGCTACTTCAAGAGGGCCTTCTGGGAAAACTGATGAGATAAAATATCAAAAGTTGCTGGTGGGGGAGGGGTAACAGCAGCTCATCAGTATATGGCAGAGAGCTGTTTACTGTCCCGGCATTTCCAAAGTTTCCACCGAAATATATTTCGCACCCAAAAAGTCTGCATTTTACTCTGAGCTGATTTAAAACACTACATTGTAGTTTAAAAATCAAACTCCCAGCTTAGATTCCTACACAGAAAACTAATTTCTACACGTGTGGCTATCAGCTACCAAATGCACAACAAAATCAGAACTTCTACATCAACTGCTTACAGTATCGAGAGCTCCTTAGAGTAGATACAAAATGGAAGCATAAAGGAAAACACTGAGAAATTTGAGTGCATTAAATTTTAAGACTTCTTTATTTAAAAACTCATCTAAGCAAAATTTAAAATGGTCATAAATTAGAAGTATTTCCAATATATATAAGCAGCTCTCCAATTCACAGAGTTCCTATAAATCAATAAAAGAAACTATCTGATTCTTTAAAATGAACAAAGGATTGAATCATGCAAGCAGTAGACAATGAACACAAGGCAAAATATTCAACCTCAAAAGTCATCAAAGAAATATAAACTAAATAAGACACCACTGCCCACCCAACAGATTGGCATAAACCTTTAAGTCTGGCCAGACAAAGCTTTGGTGAGATTGTTTAGCATTTATACAATAGGAGTAGAGGTACTAGTTGATCCAGTCATTCTGGAAAGCTTGACAGTGTCAACTGAAAACAGTAAACTCTGCCCTACCAATTCCTCTACTCTGATACAAACCCAAGAGACACTCGTAACACAGGCAGTCTACATAATAACATACCCAAGGATGATTACTGCAGTGCAATCTATAGTCTTAAAAACCCTGTAAGCAAGCTAAATAACCACCAGTGCAGAATTGGAAAACTTGTGATATATATTCATGTAATAGAACACTAAGTACCAGTTAAATAGGTGAACCAAATTTAAATGCACAACCTGAATAAAATACAAATACAGCATTGAAGAAGAAAAGCAGAATATTATATGAAACCACTTACATAATTTTAAAATCACTAACGGGCTAGTAACATGGTTCAGTGGTAGAGCACTTGTCCAGCAAGCACAAGGCCCAAGTTCTAGCCACAGGACAAACAAACAAATGAACAAACAGATGCGTCCACTAGCATTAACCATAATACATCACAGATTCATGCATGCACACACACGTATGTGGCCACACATGTATGAAAATCTGAAGTGGGAAAACAGGATGCCAAATTTGACATAATAGTTTCTTAGAAAGGAAGATCACAGACAGGAAAAGAACAGAAAACTGACTTTGGTTTATAAACACAAGGGAGGAGATGTAATAATTGTTATTTTACATGGCAAGCATATAAGCGTATATTATGCTATCCTAGGTACCTTCTATATTTGTTTTAATTTTAAAAAGAGCTACAGAGCCATCAGTATCACCACATCCACCTATACACTACCCATTGAAACAAGAAATTCCTCCTCAAACCTCTCAAAGCTACAGTGGGGACCAGGAGGAGACAGACTATTAGGGAGAACTGACAAACACCTTGGAAAACCTCAGTAAAAATCCAAATATAAACAAAAGACATATCAGGTATAGCATTAAATGCTTCATGGGCTGAAAAGAACACCAAAAGTTCTGTTCATTGTGACTTACCAAAAACGATTTGTCATTTATACCCACAAGGCAACACGGGGAAGAGGGAGGCATAGGGAGGTATAATCTGGGACGAAGAGGAGACCCCTAGTGATGCAAATCTCCCACTGTTGGTCCCTTCCGTTGTGTGAGTTTATACCTCTTTCTCTTAGGAATCCACGAGCCTCGTTTTCTCAACACGAACTAGCAGTATCACAATAGAAGGACAGGCCTCCAACAGATCTCCAGATGCCTGAGCTAGTCTGCTAGGTGCTAGGTAACAGGGGTCTCCAAAACCTGTCCCTACCTTTGTGTGCATGCGTGTGTGTCTGCGTGCACTTCCATTAAGGAAGCCACACTGTCAGCGAGGACCCTGGCTCTGCTTCTGGCTCCTCGGGTTCAAATTTCAGCTGCATGACTTTAGGCATACCATCTTCTCCCCAAACTAAGCCTTGATTTCTTCATCTGTAGAATGGGACTAACAACAACTCATCCATAAAGATGTTGTGAGGATTAAACCCAACAATTACATAAGTGATTTCTAAAAATGTGCGGATCTAGTTGAGTGCTCTGAACAACCAGTATTATCATAATCTTGTACGTCTATCTCTCCTTTTCTGCTGTATCAGTTTAACTGCCAGAATGAGGGCTTTGTACCAACAGCCCTTTCAACGAGCCAATTCTGGGATGGAGTCTAATATTAAAGGAAAACTCAGAGCAGGAGTGCAGAGAGAGAGGAGGGAGAATAAAATTCCAGCCTATGATGTGCAATCTTATAGAACGGAGGCTCCAGCACAGAGCAAGGCAGAAAGCTCTACCAACCTTTTACTTTGGCTTCTGTTCTGACCTCTGGTATCACAGGTCTTGGCCCAGCAGGATCCCGACATCCCACACCCTTGCTTCATAGCCAGCAGCTGTACTCTGCCAACTGAAAACCTGGGGAGGAAACTCACAGGGGCATCCAGACACTAGTGCACTTAGCAGAGTCCAGCCCTGCTGGCCTCCGCATGCGGTGCTGGCCACCCCTGGAGCCTAGTTCTCCACGGCCCATGGCCATCTCTCCATCTTGGTGACAAATGTCGTCTCTGTCTGCTCATCACACAGACATTCAAACGCACACTAGCTCACCACATGTCCACACAGCCTCTCCACAAGCTAGATTTTTAAATTATGCTGAAACAGAACCGCAGGACCACTGGTGTGAGGCCTGTGCTTGTCCTCCTCACACCAGACCTGAATTCACGGTCAGTGTGATAAGTAAACCGGGATAAGACCCACTACACTTATGGGCCAAAACACAACAATAAATAAAAGGGTGGTTTGTACCGGGGGGGGGGGGGGGAGAAAAACCTAGCCTCCTCCCTTCCAAATTAAATATTCAGATAAAGCTGTCACCTTCTTTAAAAAATCTTAATTTTCTATCATGCAACTTTGATGCGAAGGATGGGAAGCAAGGAGCAATGTGGAGATCACTTCTGAGATCCACAACTGTCAGAATGTGTGACACTGTCCGCTGCAAGCACGCACAGGTGAGACACACAAAAGGTGTGCACCTGGCTCACAGGCCCTGTCCCCATGGTGTGCTTGTCACACCAGCAAAGACTTCACTGTGTGGAAGAACAAAGTGAGATAAAACAGGACTACTCAATCACAGCCCAGCTCCTAAGACAGTGATGGCGAACCTTTTAAGCTTTCAGTGACAGAAACAGCCTGCTGCAGCACGCGTGCCGTAGGTTCGCCACCACTCTCCTAGGAGAAGGTGCATTTCCTTGGGCACACCTGCATCCTTGGTTGTGAGGAACAAGGTTCCTCTCTCCCATCACTTCATTTGGAATAAGTCTTTAAATCGTGAACAGTTAAGATTGTTTCCTCCCAGTTAAGATTGTTTCCTACTGGTGACTGAACCCAGCCCTCCAACTGGCCTACATCACCAGCTCTTTTTATTTGACACAGGGTCTCACGAAGCCCAGGCTGGGCTCAAATTCACGATGCTCCTGCCTCAGCTTCCTAAGTAGCTGGGATGACAGGCGTGCAGTACAACGCCTGGCAGTTCAAGCTTGTTCAACATGACTTCTTCACGGGGAACTGACTGGGTTTTGATAGATCCAGTAGGGGGCTCAATTTCTGACATTTTCTCTTCTAAGGCTGATGGCCTAAAGCAGAAATGGTAACTGTGACACCTCTATTGTCACTTATTCTCCTCCTTTGCCCTTGGCAGATAGGAATCTACAAATACCTCCTTTTGCTTGGATCCCTGACCTATGTGGACCCAGAATCTCTCTCAGCACTGCTCAGCCTACAGACAAGGCACAGACACTGTACCCAGATTCAGGGCCTGAGAACAACTATGTTTGCTTTTTGCAGTTGCAATTTTAGTCTTTTCATAGTTTACATGTGCCTTTCTAAAAATGGATGGCACCTTCGCTGAGTAGTAAAGTTGTAATAATAAGTTTAACAGAAGTAACCAAATACTCAGTTCCTACCAATTTTCCATGATACAAAAACAATTCTTCTAAAATAATACAAGTAAGAGTTCCCAAGGAACAAACTTCATACATCTTTAGGGCAAACATAAGTTATGTTAAGTGGAAGCCAGAAAAGAAAACTCTGAGAAACTAAAAATATGCAAACAGAAATTTCATGAAAATACCTAAAATTCATTTCCAAAATTCCCCATGACGGCAGAGGCAAATCATGGAAACTCCTTTGTGTTCACACAAACCTCCCTTTTACAGACCCTTGTGTGTACGTGTGTTGCCTTCTTATAGCAACGCTCCAACTTCCTCCTGCCAGGATCTCTGCTCCGTATTTATACAGTGGTGGAAAGACTGGTCCATGCTCTCTAGCACTTTCAATTCAAGAGAATTAAAAATTCAGAAGAAACAACTATTTTTTATTAGAAACCTAAGGCTTGGAACACCTTTGGTTGTAACGGACAGAGAACGACTTCCAACTAGTTAAGATACTGCCATCTTCACTGGATAGTCTAGGACCTGAGCTGGCTGCACAGAGTTAAATGGTGCGGTCCAGGAATCCCTCCCACACCCATTTTATTTTAGTCTTCTGCAAATGGAGGTCCTCCACTGAGCAGCAAGGAAGGCACATGCACGGGAGCTAGTGTGCACCTGTGTGTACATGGTAACTGCAAGGAGCCACACATCCACTCCTTGTATACTCATCAATTTATATCCTACATCTGCTCCTTCTTGACCCAATTACATGCCCACCAGGACCAAGCGCAATAGGGAAGTGTAGTCCACCATAATCGCAGGGGGGTGGGGGAAGTGGAAGTGACACACAGCGATTTCACCTTCAGAACTCTAGTCCACTTTTTGGTTTTTACTTTTGTCTTTGAGACAAGGTCTTGCTATGTTACAAGAAGGCCTCAAACTCACTATCAAGTCCAAACAAGGCTTGAACTCACAAGTCTCCAAGAGTGCCAGGATTATAGTCATACATCACCACACTCAGCTAACTCCATTGTGAATGCTTGCTTTCTTAAGCCCTAAGCAATAGTGATAAAGGCTATTCCAATTAGTGCTTTGCAGAAATGGGATGGGATAAGCCCTGAGAAAGAGGGAAAGATGTTCAGTTATGTTTTGAAAGTAGAAATGGCTTCTAGTAGTCAAATGTTCTTTCTTGCCTTGGATGATGATTAGCTTTGGTCACTGCAATTCTGCGTTTCAGACATTCCTTCATTTACGGGCTTTGGCTGAAAGGGGGTGTAACTCTTTCCAAAATACAATTTTTTTCCTGCATTTCAACCAAATCATCCTAAAGGTCTGCTTCCCCAGAAGCCCTTCTGCCCAGCCATGTTCCCTTCTGATGAGACCTTTTCTTACACAGTTTTGTTTTTGCCTCCACCAGTCAAGGTCAGCTTCCCCCTTGAGTCTGCTGGGGGGAGGGGGAAGCACTGCTCCTAGAATTTCACATGCATCCTTGAGCCAGGCCTAACTTCAGGAGCCACAGAAAGTGGAGAAGCCAGCAGGGAGCCCAAAGGCAGGTCTGATGGGGGCCCACATGTTCCACCTTGACTCAGGGGGTCATGGGAAAGGCCAGCCCAAGGCTGCACTGCGGGCTTTCCATCTCACCTTCCTTCTGGCTAGTAACTTCATCTGGCACCTGGGCAACAGAGGTTGATCCTGCGGGAAGAGCAGGGGGACAAGGGGTTCTGCACCACTGCTCTCGGACACAGGGTGATCTTATCTCATTCATGCCTATTCCACAGCCTTGGTAATGCACTTAATCACTACCCTGATTTACCAGCCATGCGGGCTCAGGCTGGAAAACAGATTGCTTCATACCATCTGGAGCTTTCCGCAGGCTGACACTGGCAAGAGTCTGCAACTGGATAGACAGTAGAGTTTAGGGAAGGGCACAGCTCAGAGAAGGAGTCAAGGGTGTGGGGACGGAATCTGGGTCCTGCTCAGGGTACACAGCCAAGACTTGCACATGTGCATGCAGCTAACACCAAGTTCTCAGCCTGGCAACGCCTGGACTTCATGGAGCTACGTGCTCCCATTCTGAGCCCTTGACTCACAGATTCTACCTTTCAACAGGGTGCACCAGGTGGCGTCTGTTCATAGCTACTGACCCTCTTTCAAAGACAAAAATTTCAAACTTTCAGTAGAAGAATGCGACAGGGATATATCTAAGGTTTTCTAAGGCCATCTTGAGTGTGGGAACCGATTGTAAAGACCAAACATGGATGACAGGATGCTACAAGAAGCAAGGAGACGAGCAAAGGTGTCCTGACCACATCTAAGTGATAGACGAGGGAAGCCTGGACCCCAGCGGTAATGGCAGAAGGGATGAGAAGATCTAAGATTCCACATACACAGAGAAGGGACGGAAGACACAGTATGCCAGTGGATTGGGCGCTCACAGAACAAGCCGCACGGTTTGAGGCCTAAGCAACTGGCAAATGCTATTGATCTTTACTGAGAGGTTGAACACATTTGAAGGTGGGCAAGAGATGGAAACAGAGTTTAGTTTTGAACACACTAATTGTCCTACCTATTTGGTATCCAGATGGAAATTGGACCTCACACGAAAGAGAGTGCAGGGCAAAAACCTGCATAATTGTTCAAAATTTGGTTGTCCTTGCCTGGGGATTCCTAGGCAGCTCAGTCAATTTGATGAATTTTACACCTTTATGTGTAAAATGGACATAATTTACTTCTCCAGGCAGGACCCTACAGGTGTCTCTCTCCTTAGTTCCAAGTCTACTCCAAAGGGCAATTGTAAAATCCAGTTGTTTCCTCCTTTTCTATTATTTAAAGAGATGACGTGCAGATCACAAAGTAACTCCATAAGCCCTATAACACCGGTGAACAATAACGATCACATAATCAATAACCAAATCCTGGATTTCCCAACAGGGTATACCCTCTCACAGAGTTTAAGGGCCTCTCACAGTAGTCCTAAAGAACAATACTAAATCAAGACTGGACAGAGGTAGCGTCTCATGGCCTGATTTCCTGAAGCTTTTGTGTAACCACATTCCATATAAATGCTGTTGTGAAGACCGGACACGTTTGACTGTGAGCTGGAATGCATAAGGCAAGATTATCAAGTTACTGGCAAGCCATATGCAAAGTCATAACCCAAAATTCTATTTCTCCAAAACATGATACCACATCAGGTAGAGATGCAGACATGTGCACCAGCTCTTGTGTAAACCAAGATGATCGTAAACACTCTATGGTCAAGATGCAGTCACACTCATTCCAAGCTAAATTAGTTCCATTCCTTCAACAGAAATTGGTTTTCTGCTTAATTAACAGAACACCCTCGTGGGAGGGGAGAGAGCCACATGCTGCGAAATAAAGAAACGGGGCTCCTTGGCTTCAAGAAACTTACAGTCTGATGGGGAAAACAAGCAAGCCCCAAACATTCAGTTAATCAGCAAAACAAGAAATGACAACAGGGCAAAATAGGAGCCAAAGGAGCACTTTTGCTGTATTTACTGAAAAGATAATCATGGTCCAAACCATGAGTTTAGCTCTAAGTAGATTCACGTTAATTTAAAACAGGCTCCCACAAAGCAGGTGCCGAAACAAAAACAAGTTTCTCAAGCAAGTTCTAGTCTTATCCCTCTGTACAGAAGAACTCTGCACTCTAATCCTAATGCTAACCCTAGCCCCTGAAAGAGCTGAGATCCAGCAACAAAGAAAGTGATTGCTTTGCATAACCCAGAGCTTCCCTAAACCTATTTTAGGAGCGAGAACCCTTTTTGCCAGTAACCTGATTAAACATTCAGTGAAACAAATGTCAGGAAATGCTAGCCAGAAGCTGCCAAAGACTTTTCCCCCCAAGCACAACAGAATCCAGCATTGAGAATGGGTAGAGAGTCCTGTGGGGCTGCTGGCCTCTCCCTGCCTTCCTGTGGGCACATGCATCTTAAAACACAGGAGCTGATGCTGTCTCTGAGAAGTAGGTACGTTTCCCAGAAACCTAACCCAGAACATATTCCCCACCACGCTCACACATGGCATCAAATAAATGATCTCTACCACATAAGAGGCTACTAGAAGAAACATTAGAACTTAATCATTATCTGCAGTTCTTAATTACAAGACCTCGAAACAACCCTGAAGTCCTGAGTATATTCAGGATTCTCCATTGCACCAAAAGCAGACAAGTTAGGTATAAATGATCTTTAAAATGCATATGCATAATTCCATGAAACAGTGCTATGTCTGTGGACTTCAAAAACTGACTAACCATTTAGGAAACAAACATTATGTTTGCCTGCCTCGAAGGGTGAATGGCCTTGGGGAGGCTGCCCTGGTCAGCTTGGTGGCACTGGGCAGGGCCCTGTGCTAGGGTGAGGTGGAATCAAATGCTCAGCTCTCCAGGGAAGCATGAACTTTTCTTGCATTAAATTCCCCAGAAACATTAAAAGCATTCTGGTCATAGTTACTCTAACTCTCACATACTACTAATGGTTATAAAACCCAGACCTTCCAGAAAAATACGGTACGGCTATGTATTAAAAAAAAATTTTTTTTAACTTTGCTCTCCTTTACCTTTCTTCCTAGGACTTATCCCAAAACAATTATAAAGGGCAAAGAGGATGACAGTAGATTCATATACAAAGGATTATCCAGAATAGCACAAACAAAAGAAAATAATCCAAAAGCCAACAATATGACACTAAGTGAACTCAAGTATAATCATGTCATGGACTGTTATGCAGTAATTAAAAAGCCTTAAGAATTTTAATGACAGGGAAGTACTTGCTAACTACAGGAATTTTCACTTTAAAAAATACAAGGCTAAAAAGTTGGGCACTATTATAAGCTCAGGACGTTAACAATAAATATAATTATTAATATCTTGAGAGGAAAACTTAGAAGGAAATATACCAAATATTCATAATGTAACCTCTAAATGATAATGATTGTGGGCTCTTTTCCAAATTTTCTACAATGAACACAATGAATGAGGACTGCTACACTGACTTAAAAATTAATGCCACTTATTTTAGAGGAAGAATGTTTTACTCAAAGATTAGGCATTCTCATCCTTAAATAGTTTGTTAGTCACTAAAGACATTATCTAGGATAATTCTGAAGAGTTCTGTTGGTGGAAGGCTGGGTGTATATGCCAGCTAACTTCAAACTGTCAAGACTTGCAACTTGGAGGGTTCTCAGAAACAGCAAAGCAACCGTGAGTAACAGCACTTCAAGAAGAGCAGAGTCTTCAGGACAAGCAGAACTCAGTCCAAAATGAAAGAGTCTCCCCTAGGAGACAGAGTCCCATCTCTGGAAGCGAGAACAGCCAGGACAAAGGCCACTGCCAAGGAGTAATAACACTACAGGAGGGTGGTGGGAGAGATGGTGTAGGAAGGATTTTCAGGGCCACGAGGTCTGCAGGGGACATGACCAAGGTTACGTGGTCCCTTCCTGACACCGTGCTTCGCCAGCCCTGGTGGTCACTGCCACATCAGAGTCCAGACCTCAGAAACTTCAGTTTCTGTGAGGAGAAAGGGACACTTGGGACTTCTGACCCTGGACTCTAGGATGGCCCAGTGTCCGCTTTGTGGTTTATGCCACACACTTTCTTCAAAGCACCATGATCCCATTCACCACTGCTTCCCCTACCCCAAAAAATAACCTGGCTCACTAGTTCTTCATATTAGGTGTGCCTAGCTCTCCTTACAAAAATCATAATATTTCTGCAGCGCTCACAGGCTTGCTTTATATACTTAGGTAAAATAGAAAGCCTTACCACAGCCGCCCTGTCTGTGAAATGGGAAAGTTATGACTCAGTTGCCTCCAAGAAACACACATCAGAAGTTCTAAAAGTCTGATGGAGTCACAGACAAAGGGATTAAATAAATAAAACATCCCCAAGGTAAGTAAGCTATAAAACAGAATCTCTTCCAACAGCCTCAAGAAAACTCCTTGTAGGAAATCACAGACTCGTATCACCCAAATTCACCACCCCTGATTCTCTTCCCAGGAAGTATCCCTGGGTCTTTTGCAGTAGCTACAGTGCATGCACCCAAAAGCAAAATCCCCACCAACTATATGTACGTTCTTGGAAGCCATCAGATCTCCTCGGCCCATACCCACCTACTGAAGTAGGGTGGTAGGTGCCCACTTGTCTGTTTCTCAGCAATCTTTGCAGTAGCTAAGAGGAAGGTGTGCTCAGGAGCACAGTGGCCTTGTTTCAGGGGCTGACTCCCACTGCCAGGCAAATGTTGGCCCCTGTGTCTACCCCTCCATTGCAAGAGGGTGTAACGCAACATCTATAAAGCATCCAAACAATGCCTGCCATGGGGAAAGCATCGTGGTCTGCTTTGGAATTTGGAAGATTGCTCATCATTGACTGTGTTTTCTCAAGGTCTAGGAAGTTTTTTCCACACAGTAAGCAATTGCTAAATACACATAGGATCGATGTATTTAATCCAGGACTGGATCACAGTCTCTGAAAAGACAGTTCTAAACCTGTTCTGCTTCCAATATTTCCCAGTCAGCAAATAGCATTCTCCAGCCACCTACCCTTCTCAAGACCTCAGTGTCAGCATCTCAGAGCTTCAACAAAATGTGCTGGCGCTCCTTCTAGATCTGTCTGTGTTTACCCTCCCCACACAAAACAAGACACAGTGACTCTCCCTGCGCAAGGTCAGGCCACGCCACCCGGCTTTCTACTTCTCTCAGACCTTCACACGCGCCTTTCCCTCTGCTTACAACAGCCTCCCATTCCGACCCCTTCCCTGATAGCTTCAAGTGACCAACTCCTTCAAATTCCATTTTAACATATTTAATTTCATTGACACAATAATTGCACATATGTATGGGGTGCATTGTATCCCAATACTTGTATACAATGTACAAGGCTCAGATCAGGTAACGGGCATATCTACCATCTCAAATGTTTATCATTTCTTTGTATCTGGAACATTCAAAATTCTCTCTACTTGCTATTTTGAAATATACAATTACCTGTTGTCGTCCGTTATCCTACTACCCACAGAACTTTACATTATTCCTCATTTCCAAATGTACCCAATAACCATTCACCATCCTCTCCTAAATACCATTTCTCACGGGGCCAGCTCTCCAAGTTCGTAATCTCAGTCACAATCAGGTCTCCCAGGTCTCACACTCACAGGCCCTATACTCCTTCATGGCATGGGACACTGTGCCTCCCACCCAGGTAAGGGCTGCCATGGTTTGCTGGGCCCAGCCTTTAGCACAGAGTTTCCCAGTACACATCAGGTCCCAGTAAATGTCCACTGGGGCAGGAGGAACACACAACCCAGGTCAAATAACCCAGCAAAACACTGCATGCGTTTAACAACAAAGAGCATGCTCTCAAGGTAGTTTCATAATTAATTACGAGGAGGCTCTCCGCAATCCTTAGAAATAAAAACGAAAGGTTCATTATGCCCTCAGCTTATCTGCAAATGCCCTGTGTAGACAGTGGAGATCCTGTCTGAAGTCCTGACATCACACTATATTTCATAAGTTTCCTGCTTCCTCTCAGCATTTAAGCAAGAACAACAACAAAAAAATTTACACCACCACTGTCTGGGAGGCTTTCTTCCTCGGGATTCAGTCTGCTTTCTCACCCCACACCTCCATGCTCATTACACAACAAAACACATAAGACTGAGAAACACTAGAAATCCACCCCAAGGTAAAATTCCACATAGACTTCAAAAGGAAACCCCCAAGATAAAACTGTAAAAACTTTTGAAGCCTTTTGCTGGTTTGTACGATATATACTATACCAAAACACCATCATTTTGGGTCCAGAATCTTTTTTTGCCAGGTACAAAGGGAGTTAAATGAAAGTGTTTGTATAGCAAAGACACCCGGGGTGGTACACAGGGAACAGCTCCTAACCCAAGGCTTCCCAGCCACTGGGCTAGGACGGCCAGAGCTTCATGTGGAAACCAGCACTCAGCACAGCCCGGCGGCCAAGCCTTCATTTTGCGAGAGGGAGAAAAGAGCACGAGATTAAAAACCCAAGGTCCAAAATGCCAGAGTAAGAAAAAGCTGAAAACAGGAACTAGAAAATAGGGCTGAAGAAAAAAGAGGCTTTAAGAAGTCAATGGCTTTGTTTGGGTGGGGAAGGGAAAGGTGGGAGAGAAGGAAGAGAAGAGGGGAAAACTGATTCCTGGTGTGAACGCTCAACTTTTGGCCAATGGAGACATCATCTCTGGGTAGGTTTCTTCTCTCCTCTGAACACAGATTAGGAGTCAACAGAATATGTGTCACAAGAATACAATGGAATTTCTATTGGCTACAGGAACTAAATATATGGAGTTTATTTCTCAACTTAAATATTACTGGATAGGGTTGATCACATAGCACGTGGGTAGAGTACTCACCTAGCACATATAAGGTCCAGGGTCCTATCCCCACATCACTAATTACACAAATAAATAACTGTACTCTACATTTATAGTAGTATCAAGTTTTTAATAACTTGGTAACCCACATATCACACAACAAATCCAATCAGATTAACATATCCTGACAAAACACTTTAAATTCCCATGTGAAGATTCTGTCCCAAATGGCTACTGGAGAAAGTTATTTTCTTAGTAATCAGCGGCTTCTAATAATTACTAACAAACCCTGAACACTTCTCTATTTTCAAAGTGAAACATTAGAAATAATTATGAAATAGCTTTTGGACCAAAAGTTACAATAAATCCAAATTTCAGAGAAATTAGGAAGCAACTCTTCGCTGATTATTTTGAAACATGTCTGGTGAGGCACTACTTCTATGATAATGTTTTAACAGAATAAAAAACAAAGTGTGAGGAACAGCCCCAGTGTCTGGGCCAAACAGACACTCTGGCCTAGGCCATTCAAGACCAAATCTGAACATGAACCAGACCCCTGCACAATGAAAAACAGTACAAACACCCAAGTGATGTCTGAGCCACACTCCAGAAAGCTCCCTTTATAACATGGACACTCCATACCCACCAAAGGCGGGCTGCTTTTGGTTGCCACGCTACCCTATATCCAGTGAAAAGGTAACTATAAATCTGTGGTCTCGGGGTACATGAAAACTCAATCCCCAAAACAGCAGGTGACCGGACGGATAAGCAGGCCAGCAACCACTAGCTTTTCTCCTATCCTCCCTTCCCTTCCCTAACTTCCTCTCCCCAAATTCCCCTTCACTTCTCCCCCTTTGTGTCCGGTGAAAACTACAGAAATGAACAAGGACAGAGGTGACTGGTTTCTATTACCAAGTCACCATTCACAGACACAACACGTGCTAAGCATTTCCCAAATTTATGGCTTCTCTCTTCTCTCAGCTCCTCCCGTCCTCCTCCACCAGCCCGATCACACCTTCCTTCTCTCACTCTCCTCCACCAGCCCTGACCTCTATCCCCTGGTCCCCAAGAATGCAGGAGGAAGCGGCTAAGATCATGACAGCTGCAGGCTGTGGCTTCCTCGGCCAAAGGTCCCCACCCCAAAGGTGATGTGCGTGCTCCAAAGCGGTTGCTATGGTAAATGTGCCTTACACTAAACACGAGAGGAAAAAGGAATCTAAGTCCCCACTCTGTTACCCTTGCCAAAGTCCACACTGGCTCTGGAAAGAATGTTTTACCATCTCCTCCAGCCCGTTTCTTTCCACATGAAAAAGTAAGGCTCCTAGGACTTAAATCGTAGCAACTCTTTATATAGGACTTGGGGGGAACAAGAAAGAAGCAATCAGCCCCTCTCCAGACAGACAACTCCCTGCTCCTGACTGTGGATCCAATGCTTCAATCCCAAAGGCCTCTGCCCATTCTGAACCACTCCTAAGATTTGCATGTCCTCCCTACACTCAAAGGGTTTGGAAAAGGCCTCCCAAAGATTTTAAAGATAACGTCCTTTTCTCTGTAGCTAAAACATTTGGGAAAGTTCTATCAAACATTTCCAAAAGCAGAGAAATAAATTTCAAAGCCTGGGCCCACACTGGGAAATCCAGAGGCAGGAAAGAAACCGATGGGCTTCCTCATTTCACCCTGCAGGACTCTAAAATTGTCACAATTGTTTTTAAATCCCTGTACGTTTAAAATGTCTTTAGTTTTTGAGGAGAAATCTACATCAAGACCTAAGCCAGTAACATCACACTTTTGTCATTGACCCTAACGATGATCCAATTTATAGTAAGCAAAGCAGAGCCAGTCACAGAAAGTAACTTTCACCTCTTGTAGGAAAGAATATGCCACAAGGTCCTGGGTCTAGTCATTGCTCTGGCTACTAACTTGGTGTGTGACATTGGGCAATTCACTTAAGGCATCTCTGGGCCTCAGTTTCCTTTTCTGAGATCAGGTTGGGCCTAAAATAATCTCAGGTCACCTCTAGCCCTGAAATCTTGACATTACAAGCATATATAAGTATGAGCATCCATTTTAATTGTGGGGTTGGAGGAAGGAGGAAGCTTCTAGCAAGTGACGGACCTCTTTCCACATGTTTTGTTTACACCATAAGAAGTTCAGACAGCTTCACAAACTGTGACTTAAAATGTGGTTTTACAGAAATAAATTACTTTGTGATATGCACACATACCACACAGGCTAACTCATTAAATAATATATACTCAATTACAGCAAACTACAAATAAGGAAACAGTTACGCTGAAATGTGACACAATACATCTTAGATTTTTCTACTTAAGAATATTATCTTGCAATTTTTAGATATTACAAGCACTAGAGAGCCTAACACTTTGTGATACTTAAATAAAAAATACACGAATTTTTTCATGGTTTGCATATTCTACCTGTCACAGATTCATTATAAAAATATGTCCTTCATTAATTATTTCACACATATGAAGTCCAGCTCATGATGCAAATATACAGAAGGGAAAAAAATATTCTAATAAGGCTGAGCTATCTTCTCAAGAGGTTAATTTATAAATTTTCAGAGCCTACAAAATCCTAAGAAAGTGCATTAAAAATATATGTAGACACAGACTCTTACATTGTAGACTTTTAGTACTAAAAACAAATGCCTTCCATGTCAAACCCACATGCATTCAAATCTATAGATATATGGAATAAATTTAACTTTAGTCTAAGTTTATTTCCACTCTAGGCTTACAATCAACCAGCCCAGATGAAAATTTCTAATGCTAGCATAAAATGTTACTTTCCAAAATCTGTAAAGATAAGTGGAGAAGGGGGTGCACTTCCCTAATACCCTTCGCTAATTGCAATCTGTCTTAAATTGCTTTAAATCTAGTTTTCCCAAAACTGTAGTGATTGTGCCCTATTAACTGGCACCCACGAGGCTAGATTCTAACCCAGCACATGGAGAAAAGGGTGAAGGGAAGACTCAGAAAATTTCCAGGTAAGTTCCAATCACTAAGATCCAATCACATAAATGAATAACTCAGAGATAAAAACCATATTCAAGAAATTTTTTAATTAAATAAAGAAAAACTGACATATAAAGCCTGCTAACATCAACGGAGCATTTTCTAGGTTATGGTCAGGTAATGGGTACCACTGACTTTGGGACATTACTTACAACAATGTGTGCTGGGGATGGTGAGCGGGCATCCTTGAGGGCTTGTCTGCTCTGGAGGCTCCCTGCCTGGACGTCAAGCAGCGGCCATTTCATCTGGAGATACTAGAAAACCAGAAACAGCGAATTTAGTAAAGAATTGCAAAACAGCACACACCGAGGAAAGAACTCGCATGGGTAAAAAACTGAAAAACTTGAAAGCATGCAAATAACAAAAGGAAAAATCATGCGACGTTGATAAGCAGTTCCTTAAAGCTCTAAGCTCAAACACAGCACATTAGTATTACTAAAAATTGTAGTTTTGTCTTTGCAGTCAAGCTATGGGGTTGCTTTAGATAAAAATTTCATTAATGCTACATTAGTCAGAGGGGAGGAGAGGAATATAGGAGGGGAAAGGAAGGAGAGAACACAGAGCTGACCCCAAGGGAAAAAGAAACAAATCTCAAGCCGGCAATGTCCTAGGAGATCATCAATTCCCAATCTGCTCTCGGTGGCCTTCCTCGTCCAGATGTCATCACCCTCCACTGTAAAGTTGAAGTGTAACTGTTCTCTAGAGAAAAGCTGCTCAGATAAGGCAAGCACAGAATTTGCAACCAATGCCAAAGCTTGTAAGATGCAAATACTCCTCGGCAACAGGTGCACACCCAGGGCATAACACAATTTATACACTCATTTCACTCTGAAAGACCAGAGCAATGTTTAAATATTACCAGGGACAAAAAATAAAACCATACACCAGTTACGCCGGCCCCTGCCTGTTTCTGATGCGTGAACACAAGCCGTCAGCAAGCTACTTCTGTCGAAAGCGATCCATTAGTTGCCACAGGGATCTGAACTTGTTTTGCAGATAGAGAAACGGAGGTGAGGTACCTCAGCAATTTTTAGTATAAGAAATTCCCAGGCATTTGGCTTTTGTTGGTAACAACAATTTCACTCAGGAAAACTCCAGACAACCAAACAAGACTTAGACACAATGCTTGTATGGACACCAGTACTAGAGCCTTTACTCCAAAGGCTGGCTGATTTATGCATCCATCAATGCTTAGAGAGTACATAAGGAACGGCGCTGATTATTCCAAAGACCCAAAGCAAAATAAGCAACCAGTGTTAATATTCATTCTACAGAAACATTAGTCAATGAGCATCATCAGTGGAAGCCTGTTTTGTGTCCCCCTCTTGCTAAGCCCGGTGGAGACACACAAGATCTCCACCCTCAGGAGGCTTTGGATGTGTGGGGCAGTCAACTCCTACCCAAGAAAGCCAAGAGAGTGTGGGGAGGTTATGCCCAGACAATGCCAAGAAAGAAGATAAAATTCCCAAGAAGACACTGGGGAAGGCTGCACAGACTAACCTCGGTGAGTCAGAAAGAAGAGTTTGCACAAACCCCATGAAATAGAAGGGACGAAGCCACCCACAAGCCAATTTCTGTTTCCTTGAAGAACAACTAGCAAATTCAAATTTGATGATCCCTGACACTGAAAGGTGCTAGGCTATACAATGCAGGTGGTTCTTCGAGGACTTCAGAGCTTGCACTGAGAGGCTTCTGTGGTGAAAAATTCTGGTTACCAGTCCTGGGTCTCTGGGCAACTCAACACAACTCTTCACACCAAACCCCTTTCTCTCTACACATCTCTAGCTTTCATCTATGAAGCGAAGGGACTAGCCTATCTGTAACAGGCCCTGAGGGCGGGTCGGCCCCCCCAAACACTCAAGGACTTCCAGGATTCCAGAGTCTTGAACAGTGAATTCCAGCAGGAACCTTGCTGTTATCCTTATAATCATGCCATTTCCAAATAGCAATGTCACCCTAAGTTTAGAACCACTGAACTACATGTCTCCAAAGTCACCTTGTAAACAAGCCAGAGAGCTCTGGGAATCCGCCCTGCCCTGTCTCACCCCAGCGTCTTCCCATTCTCAATTGCCACATAAATATACAGGCTATATTGGTCAAAACCACTCAATAGAGTCATTTCCTTGAGGCCAACCAAGATGGCCACCTGCCAACATTCACCTCTCCTACTCACAAAAACCCAGGAACGAAAGTGCCAAGAGGAACAGACATGCTACACCTCCTGCAACTCTCATAAGGAGGGTCAGATGGATGGACAAGTTTTATCTTTCGCCATCTGCAAAACTGAGCTGACTGTACCCTAATACCAGCTCTATAGAATTAGGAAATTTTGGGTTGGTTTAAGATGACAGACTTGCCCTGAGGACCCCACCCAAGCACTGTCATATCCATAACACAATATTAACGTAGAGACTTCTAATTCTTACTTTACATAAAAGCTTCATTGTGTGGCATAGCCAATCTCCATAGGCTACCTGCACCACATATTTTTATGGCCTACGTTTCAGCGCTCAAAGCCTACAATACACATAATTTTCAATTATGTTAGGGCAGCCCAGGATCACTGCCTATATAACATTACTGGTTGGAGGAAATGAGACTCGGCCCTGCTGCCCAGAGAGAGCTAACTGAATCCAGATGGTGCAGGAAGACAGCCCTGCTCCTGCTGACTTGCAGGGACTCCACAATGACAGATCCAAACTTTCTTTCCCAGTGCAACTTGATGCCACAGAACAGCTGGGCACCCACAAATCCATACTCATTCCTTGAATCTTAATTGGCATTCAGTCTGCTAAAGTTCCTTATGAGGAAGTAAGTAGTATGTCAGGATTCTTTAAAGGAAGTTATTAACCTCCTCCAAAAGTGATGGGTTTCCCAGGTTCCTTCACTTTCTACAATTGGTCCTTATTAATGGGGAAAATAAATAAAGGGAAGAAAAAGGAAATCTGGTACTATTGCAGCCTAGAGGGAAATCTTTTCCTTCCTGGAGACATTAAGCAGCAGAAAATTTTATTCTGTAGGGTCCAAAGGAAGAGCTGACGAAGAAGGCATCTCAGATTTACAAAAAGCTTCGAAGACTGTGCCACATTTTCCTAACAGTTCGACTTCAGTTTTGTGTACTTTTGGGAAGGGGAGGGGGAAAGTTCCCACCACCTCACTATAAAAACAACACTGGGCTCCAGCCCTCTTCCTCTTAGGCTGCTCAGCGTGGAAATTATGAATTGCCTACAGTAACATTAAGCTTTTCAACAAATGGCAATCAAACAGGGCTGGGGGAATTCCTACATTGAAAACTGTTGAAATGGAGTCCACTTGGCTTTCATTGAGTAAAAAATAATAATAATAAGGCCATCCTGGCTTAAGCATTTCATCCTTTGTTTAACAATAACATTCTGATCATGACCCATTAGGGGTTTCCTCCAAATCATATTTTATGATATGTCTTGGGGAGTTTAACTTTAGCTGTGGACCTGTGGGCAACCTCTTGATACATACAGCGTCATGGGGCTATAAGGAATCAAAGCAGCTGAAAAGCCTGTTGAATTTCCAACAACGTGAAACAAGCAAGCATCTCTAATTTCCCCTCTTCTTCCACTGGCCCCAAATAAAAGGGGAAGGCAAAGGGAGGTGAGAGGTGAGGAAGATCCTCCAAATCTGAAAACTCCTTTGGGAAACTGCTTTAGAAGCACCCACCTGGGCAGCCTGGGTGGACCCCACTCCCATAAGGTCCCTACTGCCCTTGAATCATCCATCAGCAGAACCTGCCACCTTATGGCTGCTGCTGAGGGCTTTGTGCAAACTTCTAAACAAGCAGAACTCAAAAGACAATGACGATTTGTAATGATGTGATGATGCAAAACTGCCAGACACCTTCACTCCCTTGCTTTAACCCCAGTGAGGCTGCCCAGCACTTCCCAGACAGGCAAGGGGTGACTGTTCCCCTTATTGTTCAGGGGAGGGCTGGCAAACTTTTCCAGATAGTAGGTACCTCCACAGGCCGCTGGCCACTCTGTCACAACTATTCAATGCAGCCATTCAACCCAAAAGTGGCCCTGGGTAAGGCATGTGTGTGTTGTGTTATAACCACGTTCCAATAAAACTTTTACTTAAGGACACTGAAATCTGAATTTCATGGAATTTTCCTGTGTCAGGAAATACTATTCTTCTCTTGATTTCTTCAACCACTTAAAAGTCCTTCTTCACCACAGGTCATACAAAACAGGCGGCAAGCCAATCTGGGCCTGGGTCCCAGAGCTGGCCATCTCTGGCCCAGGAACAAGTGTGGAAAGGCCCATCAAGTCAGGTCAGAGACAATGCCCTCCCTGGCTGTACCTTTCGCCCAGAGTAGCCAAACACAGTTATGTAGCAAAGTGTGTCCAGTGGCCTGAAAGCAACAGTTTGGACTGAATTGTCACTGGCAGACCCAAATTTTGGGGGAAGAGCTTGGAAAAGAATCGGAGCCCTTTGGCCGAGAAGCCCAGTCACAAGGTCTAACCACTAGCCCACAATCTCCCTGAAATAACTACCCCTCCTTTCCAAAACAAAATGAAAGTTTTAGAAATCTCTCGGCAACCCTGACTGGAAAAGGTTCATATGTTCAAAACCCCTCATGCATTTCCTTTTAGGGGAGGGATGATGACATATCCTGTGACATCGATCACCCCCAAAAAGGTGGGCAGAGCTGGCACTACTGGGCTTCCTCAGCAAAACCTTCTCAGGTCACAGCGCAAGCAACCCAAGAGCTTTGAGATAATCTAAGCTCAGAAACTCCTCTCTCCAAAACTTTCCAAACGGCAATACCTTCACATGTGACAAAAGTTGCGGGGAAGGCCACAGGGTACCAGCGCTGCCCATCATCAGCCGTGGGCTCCTGTGTGGTAGAATGCAGCTTCCAGGGAGGACGGGGGCGGTATGGGCCTGCCTGGCTGTTCTGTGCAGGTGACACAGGGCTCTTCCAGAAAACCAGGTGCTACAGCCAGTCAACCAGTTCCTGCTTTCACTAAAGAACAGTCTTTTTGACCCAAAGGAGCTTTATCCCACGAAAATTCACTTCACAAGAAATCAAATTAATTGGATGTATCTCACAATGGATTTCCACCGCTAAGTCTTCCTAATTCACTAGGGCCACAAAAATGTGTTTTGTTTCTAATAAAACGCAGTCAATACTCTGCCTGTGTACCCACAACCAAGTACAGAACCAGTCACTGCACTCCTCTCCTTCAGGAGCAGCTGGTCCTACCCTCCCAGGGCAGCCTCACCACGCACCTCTCACACAGACTGTCCTGCAGACACGTGACACACAGGCAAAGAACCATGGTTATGCTTTTCACACCAATAAACTTTACAAAACAATAGGCTACCAAAAGTCACTCATCATATAGAGAAAATGTCAGAAAAAAATCACTAAGCCAACAGATAGGTGCTCAAGTATCTAACCCGACATGGTCACAGATTTTTGCAGGAGCATGTCTTGTAAGGGACCTGCACACACAGGCTGTTCACGGACAGGCTCGATGATCTCTTTCTGAACCTATTGCAGCTTCTCAGACAGGACGACAGAAAAGTCAGCACATCTTCTATGAACAAGAAAGTTTTGCCCTTGAGAAACACTGAACCCCAACAGTTCCACAATGGTTAACAAATAAGCAGTTAGGAATAACTTAATATCGTTCCCTACTTTGTACCAGTTTTCCAAATTAGCAGTAATCAACTTATGCTGAAACTATGTGGAATTATTTTAGAAGGCCTTTCAGAATCCTGCAGGATTCTCAAGGGGGTCACTACCAAGTCTGTTTTTTCCTGCAGATGCAAAAGGTACATGAGGTTAGGCTGCTTCGTCCGAGGTTAAAACACACTCCAAGAACTGGTTCTTTAGAAAAATCCAGAGAGGTTCTCCTTAAAGAGGCTTTACTTCTTCTGACAGACCAGAAAAAGAAACTTACGAATGTATGATTTCTGGTAGAGATTTACCATAAATGAGTGTCTACCACAAGCTACCTAAGAAAAACAAACCAAAGGTCTCTGAAGGCTGAAAAACTTAAAGAAGGAATAAAGCCACAGGAATAATTTAGGGCAGGGTCATAGCTCACGATTGAGGCACACAGCTCATGTGACTGCCTAGCATGCCCAAGGCCAAGGCCCTGGGGTGAATCCCTGGCACTGCACACACACACACACACACACACACAAAACCTAAGTGAAACCCAATAGAGTAAGAACTCAGAAAATGTTCCTTAAACTCACTATCCTCCTCATGTTCAAAAAACAAAACAACAACAAAAAAACCAACAAGGGGTAAAGAGCTGGGCTATCAAGACATGTGTATACAACCATTTAATATCCCTACCCTCTGCCTTTATAGGGCTTTCACTGTAAGATTTTAAATGAAATACTATAGTTAACCTTTTCCTCATAAAGTTTTAAAATTGTAACAATCTAATGGGCCCCAAGAGGAGTTCAGGCTTAGAGCTGATAACTACATTCACAGCAACCCTCTGAAATCAGTGAGAGGAAAGGCAGAACTAACATCCTAGCAAGCAAGAAGCAAAGGCCAGGAGAGCAGGACCCAGTTTGCTTAAGGTCATAAAGTCAGTTGGCAGTAAAGTGTACCGGGCTCCAGACCACAGACTGTGTTTCCACATCATGCCTCTGCTCTTCCCTCCCTGGTTTTCTATTAAACACGCTTGCCTCAACTCCTGCTAGAGTGTCTGAAAGTACACGGCTAAGGGCACATCACTCAGCATCCCCAAAGCAGTAAAACCAGCCTCCTCCAGCATCTTTCACCTCTCCTTCCCGGCTCCACAGGAAAACATTAAATTACTTTCCTCTAAGGGAAGAGTTGCTCTACCAGACATACTGAAACCAATGCTTAGGAAGGGGAAAACAAAGACGGAAAAGTAACATTAACAAACAAACAAATCTAATAACCAAAACTTAGGATTCACTGTCTACTTTATCCTGCCAACCATTCAACACGTTGAAACTGTGGTTGCATTTGCCAAAGTACAGAGGCTCACAGAAGTAATATCTGTGCAGAATTTCACCACATCTGTCTCTAATACCCAAATGGACTCCCCCCAGGTACTGTGTTGGGGCCCAGATCTTCTTTCACTCCTCCCCAAATTACGGTGTGTGCATGGTGGCACAGTTAAGGAGAAGGGAATTTAGACATCTGTTTTCCAGGCCCAGCTCGGCCACTGACTGGGCAGGTCACCCCACTTATTCACTGGGCAATCCCTTCCCCATGCTGAGCCTAAGTAGGAAAGTGGAGGATGTGATCTACAAATCCCCTTCTACTCTAACATACAGATGTCTTGCAACATTTCCTAATAGAGGACACACTCAGCATCAGGTGTGCCTAGAAAAGTCATCAGTAAGACAAGAAGCTAATGAATGGTATAAGGACAAACACACAACAAAGTAGAAACACCAACGATGGTGACATGGCCCCATGGGTATTATTACACAAACCTTGCGACTTGTTTACAGGGTCTTTTCTCCTGACAAACTCTAGAACGGCTTAATCAAGATATTGGAGAGTAGGAGCAACAGTCTACATACTGTGCATATTTTTCCAACTCAAGTAACTGATGATCAATCGTCAGCATCAGCTATCACAGCTGACACAGTTTAGCCACAGATTGAGTCTTAGTTCCTCAAAGATGTTTAAGCTGCTACCTTGATTGTCGCTACATCCTTTTTTAGGTGGTCAAAGCTGATAATCTGCAAACTCATCTTAAAAACAGAAGAAAGTGAGGCAGGGGAGAAATTAAATGGCTGAGTCATACACGAGGTTATCAGGGCTTCTGAACCAGAAGGTGGACTCTGTTATTTCCACGCAGAAATCTTTCACCTACCACCTACTGAGTCTTTCTGTTCAGTATGTGTGAACTCCTAAGAGACAGAGCAGAATATGCAGTGGGTGCCCACACAGGGCAGAGATCTCCAGAACACAGCAAAGAAGATGCATGGGACAAGAGAATAGAGCAGAACTGTAGGGGCTGCAGGGAAATCAGCCTCAGTCATTGTCTCAACCCCTCAAGACCAAAACTAGCCCAAGACTAGCTGTCTCCACAGGCAATGCCAAGACTGAGTCTTGCATGAAGGACACAGATGCCAATCCAAGGTCAGCTGTGCCACAAGCACTCTAGGCCCTAAGCCAGGGGGCAGAGGACTTGAAGCCAATGGAAGAATTGGGAGGGAGGCACCTTTGGCTTTCAGCCTCCACAAAAGGGTTGCCTGGTCTTCAGCCTCGTAACACAGTCACACAAACGCTCCTAGTGGCGCCCAGCCAGGGATTAACCATGAACTGTAAGAACTTTCCATCAGGAGCCAGACCAAAGACCATCCTCCTATAGGTAGAAAAACCCTTATGATCTTTCCTTTTAAAATCAACCACTGCCATCACCAACCACATTTTTATTACTCATAAAAAACCCAAGTATCATTGGGTTCATTGGAATGTGTTAACTACTGCCTGTGTCTCCACAGCAACATCCACAGACCAGGAAAATAAGCTCCAGGGCACAGAGCAGCTTGGGAAGCAAGCGGGATACCACACAGACCCCAGCTGCTACGAAGCATTCTGGAGTAAGAAGGCACCAAGTCTTAACTGATAGTTGGGTAAATAAAATGTGGTACATCCATACAATGGAATATTATTCAGTAATAAAAAGGAACTAAGCAATGGCTCATGCTACGTCATGGATGACCCTTGAAAACACTGTGCTAACTGAAGATAGCAGACTGAAAAGGTCACATGTCACATGACTCCTTTATATAAAAGGACCAAAACAGGTGAATACATAGATACAGTACCCCAGTGACTATCAGAAGCTGAAAGGGAAGAGGTAGAAAGTGTCTTGGTTATAAGGCTTCTTTTCAAAGTGATGAAAATATTCTGGAAATAGTGATACTATTTGCACAATCTTGTGAATATTCTAAAGAAATGCTTTAAAAGAACAGATTTTATGGCACATGAATGCTATCTCAATTCAAAAGAATTTTTTTTTAAGAGACAGAGTCTCCTTATGCAATTTAGGCTGGCCTTGAACTCACTTTTAAGTCCACACTGGTCTTAAACTTGCAAGGGTCCTCCTGCCTCAGCCTCTCAAGTGCTGGAATTACAGGTATGCGCCACCACACCCAGCTATAATTTAAATGAATTTTTAAAAAAACTGAAGGCAGCAAGACACTCCTCAGTTATCATATTCATCTAAGAGACAAAGGAGAGGAGGGTATAGATCATATATGTATACTCTACTCTTAATGGCACAATGCATGAAAGAATGCACAGGAAACACATAAAGCTGCACTTTACAAAACCTTGCCCTCCAGCATAGCGCCTGCCTGGCAAGCACAAGGTCGTGAGTTCAATTTCTGGTAAAAGAAAAAAATACTCTGCCCTCCAAAGCTTCTAAAAGCAGTTTCCAGATCAGATTCTGGTTGGTGATAGATCTCAGGAAGGGACAGCTGCTGGGCCAGGGGAAACCCCAAGACCCAGATGAGAGAACACCGTGCCTTGGATTAAAGGTGCTGACGAAGAAACACGGGGAGGGCAACGGCAGCGTCCGACCGCTGTTTCAGGGCACGCGGCTAAAAGCAAACAGCACAGGGTGTTCGAGTCAACAGAAAAATAGGCAATTCAGAAACTCGCGCTGAGCGGCCCTTTCTCCACAATTTGTGTCTGTTTCTCAATCCTAAAAACTGGGCCGGAAATCGCTTACCTAAAGCCTCTTGATTGGCTTCTTCACCACTAATTCAACTTCAAAAGATAAACCATGCAAATGAAATAAAGGGAAAGAATTATGTAAGAATGAAGCTAGTTAAAATGTGCTATTATTCCCCCTTCAATTACATGGGGGATCTAAAAGCCACAAACTTCAGGTCTCTCGTGGAAACTGGTAGAGATGTAGGTAGGTATCAGGTGATCTTTGAGAGGCACAAACAGAGTCCAGATGACATGTAAGAGTTACTGGAAATGCATGAATCATCCAACTGTAGTTGATCTTAAAAATCAAGAATTTTTGAAACTCCTTTCTTTCTCTATGGCTGTAAGCGCTCAAGGCTTGGACTTTTCCAATTAGGTTTTCTTCCAATTCTGTATTTCCCCCATTCCCCACAACAAAACACAACTAAAGACAGTGCAGCCAGGAGCAATGAATTAGCTAGTTGCAGCCAGCCTGCTTAGGAACCAAGCACGAGACAGCCCTACTCACTGCCTCAGAGTCCAGCTGAAACCTCAGCCCAAACTGCCGTTTCTTTTTGTTTTTTTTTTCCCCTTGTCACATCTGAAAGAGGTCGGTGGCTCTAGCAACGTCTCCCTGTCCAAATTTTTATTGTCAAATTCTAGCTGTGACAAGCATGGGGAGACGCTTCGTAACGCTACACCAGGGAAGCAGAAAGGTCAGTAGCGCCTCTGGTTAATTTTGCTCAGGGAGAACAAACCCTGGAGTGGGAGCCAGGGTGAAGATTTCTGTGAGGCTGACCTTGTGCAGGCCCCTCGACCCCCCTGCACGCACATCTTGCTGCCTCAGCCAGAAGCAGCCTGCCACTCAAGTATCATCTTGCTGTAACAAATTACTCGTAACCCAGGATTATGGCTCTTTCCAAATCCCTCCTAGAGAGCAGGGAAATAAACATTCTCTCCCAGGACTCTGCCCCAGTTGTTCCCGGTTGGTAATCCCTGTCTCTATTTGCTTCTCCTACAAACCTCATCTGGGAGGTCTGCTAGACCATCCCAGCACACTCTGCCTTCAGACATAGGCTGAATGTCTCAATTGTCCCTGGAGCCCAGGAAAAGATGAAGCCAGGCTTTCTGTCCGGAGAGCCTCGCACAAAGGACCTCTTTGCCCACACACTTCTTGTTTGACTGCGGACTTGACAACAGCCCTAATCCTAGTCACTCAAGGAAGTCCACACCCTGAATTCCACCCTAGTGTTCCAAAGGAATGGGTGTAGATAGAGACAGAGCAACTGGGCTCGCAGCCTCCTCCTCCTCCGGGGGCCATCCCCAGAAATGCAGCTGCCCCCACCCTGCCTCAGGGCTGAAATAACGTCTGGGGACAGGTTTAATGGGGTGAGGGGGGCAAAGCCACAGCGAGCAAAGGAGACAGGAGAAGAGGCAGGAGTGCCGGCTGCAGGCACAAGACCCTGCCCCGCCTGGAGCCGCAGCTTCTCTTTATAAAGTACCAGGAGAGATTCCGAGCAGGATAAGCTCACGTGGGGAAGGAAGCAGTTCTTTCCACTTCCCAAGTGTCCTCCAAAATGCCAGGAGATTCCAGACACCCTGGACACATAGGCTATTCAGGATTTTTAGTTGTATATACAGCCGGACTAGCATATGCCAAGAAGCAAAAAACAATGGCTGTTACAATCCAAGTGGGTGATCCGAGGAGATAAGCAAGATATTTTAAGCAAGACTTTCTCCCTGGAGAGAGTGGCTGACAGTGTACTCACTACCTGACCTATGACGGACTGGGAGAAAACTTCCTGGAGCAAGCATAAGAAGCTGAGGAACATAAATTCCATTCTCCATATCAAAACCCAGACACCAAGTTAAACGCCTGCTGCAAAAACTGACATGATAACCAGCTGAAGACAAAGAAGTAGTGGTGGACACCACTCAGCCGGTACTGAGAAAGGGCCACCTTCCCAGTCTCATCTGCAGACCTAAGCTGACCACCCTATCCTTCTTCCCTCGCCAGGCCCATTGTGCCTCACTAAACCAACTTGTTCTCTGCCTTTGTGGTTTCGGTCTTTAAAAGAACTTGGCTTGGAAAAGAGCAGTAACAATCTGAAGCTAACCACTTAGCTCATTAGTATGTCATCTGGACAGGCAAAATCAATTCCAACAGCATCAAGTTTGGTTATTCCCTCCCCTCAAGGTCTGCACTATTAATAGCAAGAAAGTTTCCCAGGCTTCGGTTTATTTGTAATCCCAACCAGCCCTAACCACAGAACCTGGCCATCTCCACTTCCAGAGCTCCCACGAATCTGGAAGGCCGGATTCTAGCCCTCCACTTTTTGACAGCCCTAAAAGACGTGGAAAGAAGGCTGGGAATAAAGGAAAGGGAATGATTCGGGCCAACGAGCTCAATCCAGGAATGGCTAACAATTAATTCTTGTCTCTCTGCCCACTTGACCCAACTCCTGAGCTCTCTCTTCTAACCTGTGCCAACTCCATGGACAGAAACTACCGCCTTCCCTCCCCATCGTGAAGTTAGACAGAAGGTTCTAGAAGGACCAAGCCAGTTAAGAATACACTTACAAGCTCCCTAATTCTGACCCTAGCAGTACAGCAGAATGATCCGGAGCACAGGTTCAGGAGCAAGAATGCCTGAGTTCTAATCCAGGACCTGCAGTTTGGTACTTCTAGGGCCATGGACAATGGCTTCCCTCCTCTAAGATCCTTGCCTATAAAATGAGGCTAATAACATGGAAATGATAATAGTTTTCCCTTATAAGCCTCCATGCTGTATGAGCTAGAAGGGTTATAGGTTTATATTCAAGAGCAAGCACTCTCCCTATAGAGAGCGGGGGCCGGGGGCGGGCTTATGATTTGTGCATGTAAATGCAGTCATTTAACAGAGCTCTGCCAGGTTGAGCACCTGATTAACAGACTCGCTAATAACCTGCCATTCTTGTCCACACACAATAAGCAAGTAAGAAATTGTTCTTCAGGTACTTTAAATAGATCCCTCTTCCTCTCTTTACATACCTTGGAAAGGGACTTTGCCTTGAGAATTTAACTCCAACTGTCTAAGTTTTCCAGATGTCTGAGTGAGGAAAGCCAATTTAATGAGGTCTCTGCTGCAGAAAATGCCATACGAAGCTCAGTCCCCACTCAGGTACAGGTAAGTATCGTCATTCCGACCCAAAGGTCTTCTAGAGTTCAGCCCGATTCACTCTGCACAAAGCGAACTGCGCGCTGCCACAAATGGAGAGGAAAATCTCTACCGCAGCACATCTGTTGAACGACAGTTCACACGATGCCTTTAATGCCAGGGTGCCCAAGAAATACCCAGGAGTCTGACTGTTGCATTGTCTCTTTGCTCCATTCCACTGCACTACTGAGCCCCCAATGGGCCTCTTGAACTCACTGCTACAAGGACCCAAAGTAGCAAAATGAATTTTGGGGGCTGCATGCATTCAGAGGCAGCTCAAAACTGGGTCCAGCTCAACCTCCCTCCATGATACCATTCATTTAACAAAATAATCAAGTGCCGACACCCAAAAGAGATGGGTTCTTTAAGAAAAGATAAAAAGCAGACCTCCTAAGTAAATGATCTCACCACTCAGAGTACTAGGTTCCTCATCTGTAAAATGGGAACACAGTCATCTCTCAGAGTTCTTACAAGGATCAAAGGCTTGGCATGGTGCCTGGCATATGGTAAGTGTTTAGTAAATGCTAGCTATTATACTATTAGCTAGCTATTATATTGCTATTATCAGCAGCATCAGAATAACACCTCTTAAATTATTGTAAGATTCTGAATCATCCAAAAAGCAAACCCCTTGATAGGTATATTGTACAATGCTTACTGGGAAGTGAATACTTCAGGCTAAGTAAAGAAAACATTGCTGGTTTATCAGACTGGCTCGCCAGGCCCCATCCCCATGCCTCCTTCGCTCACCGCGCCCCAGCCTTCTGGTTAAGTGGGATTTCTGATACTCCATTCAGGTTCCTCCCGGGTACACAGAAGCCCAGCTGCAGACCTAGGTTTCCAAGTCATCCCTCTCCTGCAACTGGCTCTCAAGCTTAAAGGTAGGTTTTAAATGCCTGAAGCCCAGCAGAACTCTGACTCTTGCCCTCAATGTAGTGCATACAGCAGAAACTCTAGGCACGAGCAGGCATATGGCGGTAGAAATGGGCCCACTGAACCAGAAAGGCAGTATAGCCCGGAGCAAGTCCAGTGGCTGCTGCTGGGCAGCTACCCACGAGCCACACCACCTCATTCCCTGAAAGTTTTACAACATGCACAAAATAAAAAGGAAAAAGAAAACCTGCGACTTTTCTCTCAGGCTACGCAGTGTTTTGTTTTGTTTTGTTTTGTTTTGTTTTGTTTTGTTTCCTCCTCTTTCTTGAGAGACATCAATAAGATTTAAAGCCTAGCCTATTAGAAAGATTGCCTAAAGAAGGGTAGACAGTTGAGAAAGAAATCCAAAAAACTTTCTGGTGCCCCTGGCTTACCACAATAAGGCATAAAAACAAGGGTCAGCTCTTTGGCACCCTGTTTCGGGAAGACCGCCAGCCCCTGGTTCAGTCCAAAGACCAATGTGGACTTCCTCCTGCGTTGGCCCTATTCTCCGAGAATGGGAAAAATACAAGTCCAGGCGGGACAGGTGCCAAGGGAGATACAAAAATGTCCAGTACAAAGCCATGCAGAGAATTCAGTTCCGAGTGTGGTATAAGGAGTGGAAATTCAGATCAGTTGTGGTGTTCGAATTCCAGGCCATGAAATACTTCTTATAGGATACATGGGCCAGATTGCTAACTTCTGAGTCTCATTTTCCTCTTATATTCAATGGGATATAATAGTTCCTAAAATCAGAATTATTGCCAAATCATGACTGTAAATAGCAGCTTAGAGTAGAATCTAACTTAGCATACGGTAAGTGGTCAGGAATCATTGGCCCTTTGGACACTGTTGTTGTTTTTATAAAGTTGATGCTTGTTCCACTGGGTGTCTTTGGCAGTGATGTCAGGAAACACTTTTTGTTGCTGTTAGCCAACAATGCAGTCTGTTCATCAGAAGCTTATTTTCTAGGAAGCAGAAATAAAAAAGGAAGTCGGATGGTAGGAAAAAGAAAAACAGCAAGTAATAGATTCATCTAATACTTGCAATCTTGCTATAAGGAATGCCCACTGATAATCTGCCCATTTTCATTCGAGCATTCAGAAAACTGAGCAAGGAGATTGCTCAGACAACCAGGCCACAGGACTGTGGAAGTGCAGGTTATGAGGGCAGGACTCATATTTGCCTTGCTATGTCCCTCTGCCAAGCATGAATGATCTCTTTAAGCCTCACTGAATATTCGACAAGTATTTATTGCTGCCAGACTTTGCTGGGTATTCTGCTAGCTACTAATGACAGAAGAGAAAGATCAGAAAGGGTCTAAGAGTCAGATACCAGCTCTCACCTAACTGGCTACATGAAGGTAGCCAGAGATTTGGTCTCCTGACCCTCAGTGAATATAATCCCATTTCCCTTCACCCCACCCTCTCTACAGTGGGTGGAAAGTCCATTAAACCATAACTAGCTGGTTGGCAGCTTCTGGCAGTCTCAGAATTCATTCAGTGATGGTTTCCTTCCCTGGGTTTCCCATACACTCCCTCATATCCCAAAACAAGTCTTGGTTAGGACATCTAAAATAAAGACAATAGTAATAGCACTTCAGAGGACTGTAGTGAAAACTAAATGAGGTAAGGTGTTTGACAATTACTTCAACTGTAAAAAAAAAACACACTGTTCTTATTTGTTCACACCATGTTAGCAAAGCCCTCTCCATCCGGAAAACCCAAGCTGGTGGGTTCTCCAGCGCCGGGGCGGGGAGATGAGCTGGGGAGCTGCGATGGCTGAGTTTGCAGGCAGGAGAGACAGTGCCTTCTCCTCTGCACCTGCCCCTCAGCACGGAGGCCACTACATGTGTCCCCCAGCCCCTACTCAATCAGAGGTGTCCCCAGGCCCTTACCATAGGCTACGCACACTTGTAGTGAGAATGGCCATAAAGTGAGTGGTAGGGTGACATCACTGCCCTCACTGACCTCATTACCTTCTGGCCCAAGAGATTCATTAATTAAAACAGCACGGCAGGCAGGCACACATACTAACTTCGAAAAGGCTGCCCTCAGGCCACTGCATTTCTCAATACTTAAGAGGCATCTATCCACCTAGCACTCCTGCCTTTACAGAAGGGCAAAGGTGACATTTCTGCACGCCACCAGCTCAAAGGTTACAACAAAGAAGCCAGTAGAGGGGCTCTGGGTTGTCTTCCCAACGTTAAGTAAACCTGCCTCCTTCTAAATTGTCCACAGTGAACTCTCAGGCAAGTAAGGCGATGGTTTGCTGTCATTACGGAGCAGTCAGGCTGGAATCCATCCACATGAAAAGCTGTCCCGGTGATAGCACTCACACCTGGAAAGTGATCTGCCCAGACGCTCATCAAGAGAAACAGGCCTTTAACAATGCTTTCTGTGGGTGAGAGGATTACTGGCCATTATTTTGTTTCTTCATACTTCCTAGCTAGGCACAGTAGCCAATGCCTGTAATTAAAGCTACTCAGGAGGCTGAGACAGGAGGATCACAAATTAAAAGGCCAATATGGACAATTTAACAATACTGTTTCACAGTAAAAAAATAAAAGGACTAGGGGTATAGCTCAGTGCTTGCCTAGCACATGTGAGGTCTTGGTTTCAAAGCCCAATAACACATTTATATTAATTTGAAAATGAAATTGTTCAATATAGGAGACAACCATAACCTAGACAGGACACTGGTTGAAAAGTGATATAAATATTGGTGACATTTAAATCTGCCTACAGAAACCAGATGGACCAATTATGCTGGGTGGGGGAGCCCCTGGGATCAAGGGACAAGAGGGTCAAGGGCTCCCCCTTGACTTCTCCTAACTGTACCTGCTTACCCAGAAGGACATACAGGCCTCCAAAAGCACCAGGGAGCCATGCAAACAAGGACACAATCCGAACAGAGACCCGATTTGGCACTAATTCATTATTTACCACGCTACCATCAGGCGAGCAGGTTATGCCACACTACAAGCCCCTGTCTCCCCCCAGCCCTGCAAGAACTGCAGCTCCAGGAAGCCTGATGCTCAGCTCTGCACCCACAGTGTATCCGTCTTCCACACCATCTGCGCCAGTCTGGGGTGTAGGATATGATATTCCTGTCCCTTGTGGGACCTCCTCGTGGTGACTTCATCACAGAGCAGAAGGAGAGTGATGCTCCCCAACTTGCCCCATCCATTTGCCAAAAAGGCTGCAATTACATGTGCTGTGTCCTGCAGACCCCAGAACCCTACCAGATCTGTCCTCCCTCTTGTGCACCCTCTGGGCACTGCTCAGACTTTCATCATCACAACTGTGACTTTATTCACTGCTAGCTCCCACAGCTGCCTCCCAGGGCCCTGTCCTACTCACCCCTCTGTCCAGCTCCCGGCACCCCAGCTGGAGCTGTGCACAGGGCAAAGGGCCCCAGTGATCCATCCAGCAAGAGGGAAGCCCTGTGTAGGTTCCAAACAAAAGACCCCAGAAAAGACCTATCTAGGGGTTGTTCAGCCTCTGGCCAGAGGCCCTTCAGCCACCTCAGCACCAAACTACCGTGGGCCTAAGAAGACCCCTCGCTGTCCACCCTGCATTCTCGAGGGCAAAAAGAATGCAGCAGAGAACAGGGCGACAGACCCCTGAGGAGACTTACCCTCCTGTCAGGTCCTCAGGGAGGGCAGTCATTACTGAACACTCACTGCACCAGTCCCTGGTCTTGTGCTCTACACAAACTCGTGTAACCTTCACAAGCACTGCTGACTAGAAACACATTTGATCTCAAGCCACAGAAGATGGGCTCCAAGGAGAAACTCAATCCAACAAAAGCTTTTCCATCCCTGGCACTGTGCCCGCTCTGCAGTAGGCACCCAGAACTTTGTGCTAGCTGCCTAAGCATCACCCTACTCGGCCCTCTTCTGCACCCTAAATTTCTTTTATGGCAAAGAAATGCATTCTAAAGACCACACAGGTCCACGTTTTAACCTCTCTGGACCTCAGTCTCTGCGTATGTAAAATAAACGTGAATGGTACCATTCGCACTGCTGCTCTGAAAGCAAATGAGATCAATCAATACGCTCAGTCACTAAAAGTAGCATGCTGTCCTGTGTCTGAGAAATCAGATGGCCTGCACACGACTGTTTGTGCAACCCAGCATCTATGTGTCCTCTTAGCAGGGTCTCTCTGCAAGGTGCATGCTCTTATGTGAAAGACTCACTGACCACTTAAGGTATATCTGAGGGACCAGACGCCCACTCTGCAACAAGCGCCCTATATCCTCCTCCTTCACAGCCAGGCTCCCACCAAGGCAGCACCATCCCAATGGGAACTTTCACCAAAGGTGTGGGTCACAGGGGCCCCTGGCTCATGAAGGAAATTACTCCAAGGGCTCGGACCCCGCTCAAGTATTATGTTCAATGGGGCTGGATCCCCTTCCCCTCATAGTTTGGGAAAAGCTTACAAATGAAACCCAGAATAACTATGAAAAATCCTGGTGGACAGCAGACACATCAATTTCTGGCTTCATAGCCAAAGAGGATTCCTGGGTATCTCTAGCTATTCCACGTTCAGAAGTTCAAAGAAGGAAAGGTGATGCAATAGGGCAGGGGACATTCCTGGTACCAAAATCAAGCTCTTACCTGCTGCAGGCTCTTTACAACTGGGGAAGATAAGCCTCAAAACCATCAGTCCTCTGGATTTCTGAGCCCCAGGCTAAAAAGCCACCACTGAGTTTTCTGGACTGCCAGGGGGCAGCACGCAGGCAGGAGTTCCCACCAGAAGTCCTGTGTATGAGGCTGTCAGGATCTGGGGACCCTAGTGTCATTAAGGGGATCACTATGTCTGATGGGGTGGGGATAGGGGTGGGATTCCAAGTAAATCAAATTTCTCATTTCAAACACTGACTTGCCTGGTGACTATCCCTTCCTCCCTGCCTACCGCCAGGGCAAATAAGCAATCCTCTGGTCACTGAGAAGTTAGCTCCAGCCTAAGCCAGCCAGGACAGAACAGGGAAGGAGCCTGCAAGCTCCAATAAGTCTCCTGGCTCTGCTGGAGCTCTGGAATGCCTGCCTTGGCATGCTGTAAAATTATGAAGAGACAGGAATAGTGACACACACTCAAGACCCGCCTGACCCCCAGTCTGGCCAGGGTTCAGCGACCCATACTCCATCGGCACGGTGTCATTCGCTACAGTACTCAAACGTACTGATTCTGATTCCTCATGCTTTCTTTACTGATATTTTTTAATATAAAGAAAACCTGCTGAGGGGAACAGGCTGGACAGAGGCAGGAAGCACTGCCAGGGCCCCTGCTCCCCCATTCTGGCTCAGGCTAATAATAAGTAGTAGGACTTCTCGCTTTTCTGGTGCCTTTCATCTGAGGATTTCAAAGTGCTCTGCAAAATTAACTAATTATTCTTCACAGAATCCTTGTGAGATGACAGAGAATAGGACTACTATGGCCTGGACTGTGGAAATTTCATAATTTCTGATCCCTGAGAATTCCAAACTCCCCCAAAGACTAAGCCCCTCAAGAGTGCCAAGGGAAGAGATTCTACCCACTTCGGGATTAAGGTGTAACACAGAGATTCCTGAATTCCAGCCCTGAAATTAAGCCTTCCAAAACTACCACCACAGTCAAAGTCAGATCCCAGCAGCAGTGATATTTAAAAGGCCACGACTGTCTCATGGGACTCACTCTGATCGCATTGCCTCCTTATGACCAAGGTTGGGACATCATAATTTTGGGGTCACGGGGCAAAGGGAGGGGAATGCAGAGCATGGATATACTCAGGATCATCCTTCCTTCCTTTCTTCCTGACTTCAGGGTTTTAGCCATTCATTCACTCACTCATTCATTCATTCATTCATTTGTGCCGGGAATTGAACTCAGGATCTTACACTTGCCAGGCAGGTGCTTATACCTGCTGAGCTATATCCCTGGCACTTACTTCAGGATTTTAATTACCAGTGCTAAAGCTGAATGCCAACCTAGAAACTAATCACTTCCTGTCTAACCGCCCACCCTCCTCATGAGAAGGCCAGACTCCTCAGGGCTGATGGCCCTTGGTGCACAATGTACCTGCCCCTCCTCACAAGCTGACTCAACTCATCTCTGTGCCCAGTTCTCAGTGACACACTTACAAGCGATCAAGAAAGCTGCATGTGTGGGCAGCACGAGACGTCAGCACCAACTTATGCTCACAAGGCAGCCAAAATTAACGAATACGGTGAATTGCAGATGAATGCAACTTTTAAGGTCGTATATGCCTGTAAGTCCAGCACTCTGGGAAAGTGAGGCAGGAGGATCACAGGTCCAGGCTCAGCCTGAGGAACTCTTTGAGACCCTGTCCCAAAATCAAAACACCTACAAGGAGCTGGGGATGAAGGCTCAGGGTTCAATTCTCTCTCTCTCTCTCTCTGTGTGTGTGTGTGGGTGTGGGTGTGTGTGTGTGGTGGGTGTGTGACAGAGAAACAGAGACAAAGACAGACAGACAAAAAAAGACAGTTTTATCCTTGACTTCAAGCCCTTAAAGTAGCTTGAAAACGTGCATAGCAAGTATTCCCTAGATGGATTCTGAAACTGCAGAAACGAACAGTTCTTCCAGGCAGGTGCTTGGATGTAAATAACAGGGCTTCTAAAAGACCTAGATACAAGCTAATGGACCTTCTGGTAGCTCCACGCCCAGCAAACCCTTTTATCATCCAGAAGACAAATTTCAGTTTTGGGCCCTAACCAAATTACCTGTAATTCCAAATTGCCTGAGTATCTCCTTCCTAAAATGCTTCCACTCTCAGAGTCCTGCCTTTCTCCCCCACTGCCTTCACATGGTTCAGACCACCAAACCAGCAGCACACAGCTGATACCTAACCCCCAGGCTAGTCATGGCCCTGCAGGTACTCTAAAATACAGTACTGCTCGCTCAGTGAACGAGTAAGACTGTTCCAATGTCTTCTCCACCTAGCTGCACTCTGTCTCCTAGGTTTTACAAATGAGCGGCCGGTCCTGATGAAACCTTCACCAGGCCTAGCATACCCCTTAAAGCAGGGTTTCTCAGGGCACACTGGAATCACTGAGGGATCCTTTATGATTACTGATGCTGGCGCCCATATCCTGGTCTGACCTCCATGGAGCAGGCATTAGGATTTTTAAAGTTTCCAAGGTGATGCCGATATGTAGAAAAGTTTGGGAATCACTGACAAAGAGCCTTGTGCTCAAGGTGGATTAGCAGCAGCAACTGCAAAGAGCTTGGCAGAAATGCAGTCTCTCAGGCCCCAGCCCGGCTGACTGAATGAGAATCTGCATTCTGGCAGAAGCCCAGAGGATGAGGGGCATGTGTGTGCACACACAAGTCAAGGTCCTTCATGGTAAGAGCCCTGGCTACTGTTACAGCTTCAAAGCCATCTATGGCCACTTCACCTTTGGAGAACTCTGCACCTCTGTCTACCCAGCACCCTTTCCTGTGCTGTGTAAGAAAGTTACTGTTCATCTGCTAAAGATTAAGTTCTCAGGTGCCAAACTCCATCCAGGATGCCAGAACCAACGTTTTTGCCTGCCCTCATTTCTTCAGGGTGGGCTGTGATACCATCTATGCAGTCAGATACACCCTGCTTCAAAGCCGGCTACCACCATTGACCAACTCAATGTCCTTGGACAAAAGAGACCTGAACAACAGGGAAGTTGAGCTTAAAAAATACTTCTAAAATACAGACAAAACCCTCTAGCCCACGAATGATGAGGATCAAGATAAGATATGTATGATGCTTAGATGGGTGAATAGCCTAAGTGACCTAGAATACAAATGATTCAGGTGTTAGTTCCTTAACCCAGGGACCACCAAACTTCACAATAACTTAGGGATCTTTGAGGTTCTTGATGTGTAGCTGTAACTCCAAGGTGGGACCTGAGAAGTGGGCTTGTTATAAAAACTCTCCAGGTCATTCTACCATGCAGGAAACTGGGGGAACCACTGTTTTTCACTCATGGTAGGGCAGACGGGAGAAATCCAAGAGTAAGATCTACCGTCTCCCAAGAATGACTAGGACACACCACCACCTTTCACCCCTCCTCCCATGACCCTGTACCTAGATGTCTCACCCCAGCTGATCTCATTGCCCAGCAACCCCTAAAGCAAGCTTCTGGAAGACTCCATGTTCCCAAGGCACCACAAAACTCCATCCTCCAATCTGCAATTCCAGTTGAACAGAAAGGAAAAATATGAAAATGGAGTCCTTAGTGGCATGTGAGCTACACAGGAATGGGGTCACAGAAGATTCAGTCCAAGATTTAAGACCCCTATGAGAAAGGTAAGTGGGCCAGCAAGCTCATTGCTCAACTTTTACAGTCACCTTAATTACCTAAAAGACGAGTCCGCGCGATGGAGCAGATCTGGAGACAACCTTTCATCTCTCCCTCGAGGCTCCCCCAGGGAGACTCAACAGGTTTTCTTAAATGTATGAAAGGCTCTGTCCAGGAATGCTATCTTTAATTTACCATCTTCTAAGGAACATGAATTGAGAAGCTAAACAAATTTGACAATGGCTCTTTATAGCTTTAAGCATGGATAAAAAAGAAGCCCATGCCAGGGAAGTCATCTGGGCACCTGGCTCCAGGGGTTAGGGCAAGCAGTAACACTTCTCCCAGGGAGTAGGAGGGGGATCATTTCCTCAACACCCCAGGAGGTATCCCCAAAGCTTTGGACACCCCTCCCAAGAGACTGGCATCTTGCATTTCCTGAAGTCGTTACAGAAGCCCATGCCCATTGAAAAGGCACCAAATGGACATATATAATGAATGCAATCAAGTCTCCAGGGCCGAAAACCTAAAACCACAGAGGACTCATGCCAACATTCTGATCGAGAGGCAGCAGGGATTTGCTGAGATCTTTCCGAAGGTAACTCAACATGAACAGAATGCAGGCTGTCCGAGCTAGCTTCTCCATTCACCTGGAAAAAGGATGAGGGCCTAGAAAACTATGAGGACTCTAAGAACACACATACAGATTTAGAGGAGAGTATGAATAGCAATGGAGGAAGATCCACCCAATCAGAGCAAATTATCACCATAGAAAGAGATTCACTGATGCCTAAGACCACACTCCCTGAGCAAGGTTTTGAGACCACTCACAATTTGAGTAGCGGCTCACTATAGCTAGCAGTCAGCAGGCCTCAGGAAGAAGAGGACCAACAAGCCTACGCCAAGAGTCACCAGACACACCAAACTGCGAGTCCCCAAAGGAAGGAAAGCAGTTTCCACACCTGTGACAGTACAGTACGAAGTGTGACTTTAGTAGTTTAGGGATCACACTAATGTGTGATAGTACATTAAACCTATAATTTCACAGATGCTGAGTTAAAATAAATGAATCCAATGCCTGAGTGCATTAAATAAACAACGGTACAGGTACACAATTACGCCAAAGACCACGATGGAGGTGAGGGAGCAGCGAAGGAGGACTTGGGAGAAACCACACTAAAGAAACTCAGCAGGAATTCTGGCCGCACCGTGCCGACATCATCAATTCTAAAGACTCCACCACAAGACGAAGCCACAGCAGAGACCACAGTCCAGGAAGGCTGAGAGCAAAGGAAAGCGGCAGGTCTCACGGCCACACAGTGACAGGGACAGATGTCCAGAAAGCTGCCCAAGGCAGGTGTGGGGAAGATGACTGGATCCCTAGGGTGAGTTCTATCCAAATGGCATTGGAATCAAAAGAGTTTGACAATCAGTCAATCACCGTTTGGGAGGAAAATCTAAAAGATGGGCATGGCTGAAAATACTAAATTAACCACCAAACAAGTACCTGCAAGGCTCAGCAGAGACCAGGCAGGGGCGTCGGATGGGCCACTGATTATTCAGCCTCCACTTCTGCGGCCTGAGCAATGCTAACAGCCGCACCCCACTTCTCCACCCCCAGCCAAGCTGCCTATGTACCCAGCCTTCTGTGAATTTCAGCATAAGTCAAGAATGCCCAGCTTCATTAGGAATGGTCGGTGACAACAGACACAAGGAGAAAGGCAAGGAGATGGCAGTCCCCAGGATCCTGCAGAGTGCAGCTCATATGGGGTCCCACCGCCCTCCCCAGACTCGCTCTTGGGTTCTCTCCCTACGCACGCCTTCTGCCATCTTTTTACACTTTTAAGGAAAGGGAAGGAAGGGAACAATGGTGAATTCATTCCGAAGGGAAACGAAGCAGCGTTCGGATGCATTTCCAGGAAACAGGCAGAAGGGCCATGTTTACTCCAGCCTCGGTGGTGCTGCCTGCTGCCGAGACGCAGCACAACCTCCAGTCAAGCTATTAACTTGAACGTTGAACTTCACAGCCTGGCTGTCTTCCTCAGCTTTCCTTTTGATGTTACCTCCAAAGCAAAAGATCAAAGGCTTTGAGTGTGGTGAGGGGAAGTCCCAAGCTCTTAGCCTAGCAGCCTGTGATATATGTTAAAATCCTGGCCAAAAGAGAGCAGGCAGGAGAGAGAGCCAGGCAGCAGAAAGAGCTGGTTCCGGAGAGGCCTGGACGGGTGGGCAGGCAGCTCTCGGAATGACGATGGGGAAGGAATGAGGTCACCAGCGACAGAGACATCAGGAACACATGATGTACATGCTTGAAACACATAGAACCCCCATGAAAGAAAGTGCCTTGGCAGGCATCACGCAGCCCTACGCCTCCAAGAGCTAAATGTTAGTCCACAGACCCCCCTCATCCATCACAGTGATCCCCCATCCATCACCCAGCAAACTTGAACCAGGCATGTGCCGGGTCACTGACGCTTGTTAATGGAGTCATCGCACCAGGTGATGCACAGTGACAAACAGGTGCCAAGGCTGATGGGACCTAACAGGGAGCACAACACAGACCAGCCCTGGGCTGCAGTTGGGGAAGAAGATGTCCCCTGGAGGTGGTGACATGGAGGATGGGATGGAGAGAGAGTAAGCAGAAGAGCTGAGGACCACATGCTTGAAAGCAGAGTGGGAGGCCAGCAGTCACACAGGGCTCCCAGCAGCAGGAAGGATTTGTGGTCTTTCTACTCACAACTCTTGGACACCCAGATAAGCTACAAAAACCATTCTTCTAAACATGCAGAGATACCAACAGGTAATACCATGGCGGGGGTGGGAGGATGAAATGCAAATGCCCGTGATAATTCTAGATATACGACAGGTTCAAAAAGAAAAATTATTCTAGGGTTACAAGGATCAGAAATGGCTCCCTCTGGGAAGGAAACAGTTTTTTATCTCGGTCTAGTCCTTGTTACACAGGTGTAGACAGGCACAGCAATGGCCAGCTGAGATCTATGTGCTGTAAATTAATCTCCATAAACAAACAGGGAGCTACACCCAGACCTCTGGGAGACTGAGGCAGAAAGATTACCAAGCTCAAGACCAGCCTGGGCAACTTAGAGACACCCTGCCTCAAAATTTAAAAAGAGCTAGTAATATGAAAACCCTGGAAGAAGAAGGAGAAGGAGAAGAAGGAGAAGAAGGAGGAGGAGGAGAGGGAGAGGGAGGGCTAGGGATTTAGCTCAGTGGCTTAAGCGCCTGCCTGGCAAGCACAAGGTCATGAGTTCGATCCCCGTACCAAAAAAAAAAAAAATCGGAGAGGGAGAAGAAGAAGAAGAAAGAAGAAGAAGAAAGAAGAAGAAGGTGGTGGTTGGGGATGTAGCTCAGGGCAAAGGCCCTGGGTTTAATCCCTAAAACCAAACACATGATTTTCTAAAAAGGGCTGGGGAAGAAGCTCAATGACAGAGCTCTTGCTTTTTAGCTGCAAGAGGCCCTGGGTCGAATCCCTACTCCCCCCACTGACTCACTGGTCCCTGAAAAAGCTAGGGGGAGCAAGGAAGAGAAAGCATCCATCGCTGGGGCCCCTGGTCTGCTGTCTGCTTCCCCAGACAGCACATAGAACCAGCCCTCTGGCTCTACGGGTTCTCACCCCAGAGAATGGGCCGGAAATACAAACATGGAGGTTTCAACTAAGCAAACAAACAAGCCCATCTCCAGTCTCTCTTTCCCTTTCAGAAATAGAAATTTGGCCAAAGGGATGAAATGGAGAAATTCTTGTGGGACGACTCTCATTATGAACAGAATGTGCTCTTTCCCAAGCTGCTGCCTCTACTGGGTTCTATTTTCTTTTTTTTACAAGAAATATTTCTCAAAGGAATCAGAGGTCCTGAGGGCCAGACCAATCTGACTGCAAATCCAACCTGTTCTCTTCCTCCAGGTCACAATGGAGTGCTTTGCTTACCTTCCACCAGGGCTCAGCCCCATTCCGGGGGGGCCCCTTCTCCCACCTTTGTGAATGCCCCTACCAGCTTCCATCTTTATTCCCCCCAACATCAGCAGCTAGTCTCCCCCACCCAGACAATATGAGGGTCCCAGATGCTTAAAAGAAACAAGTCTTAGAGAGCGCCCTAGCAGGTCCATTGACAAAAACCCTACCCCAAGCACCCACGTGTTTTTCCTTTCCTTCCTCAGCCCAGGCAAGCACTCTGGGAAGACAAGAACCAACCTACTCCTCTCCTTCCCCTCTGCAACAAGCCTCACCCCAACAGGAGTGGTGATTCCAGCCCCAAAATGAGGCTGGGGGAGAGCTGGGGTTGCTACCACGAAGGCTTCCTTGAGCTAACAGTTCAGGGCACTCAGGCACCCGTGTACTCTACTAGAAGGTCAACAAATGGCAAGGACAGTTCCAAAGATAGAGCTGAGCCCCAGATGCGCAGCCCACACCCACAAAGAATGATGGCATAGAGAAGGATTCATAGAATGTGTCCAGTGTCCTCCCATTCTTCCATGTTGAAATCAAAGGCCAGAAACACAGTGTACCTCACAGTTACCCTCCTGGTATGACAGACTGAGCCATCTCCGACCCATCCTGAGAGCCAATCTTCCTGCTGGGACAACACCACCATCCACACAGTGACAACTGATGGGGGGTTCCTGCTGCTCACACCTTCCCAGTGCACCACCGGCATGGTCAAGCAGCAAGCCAGGCCTTGTCCGGTGTCAGCTTTTGCACCAAGAACCCACTCACCCATCCATCCATGTATGTTTGATCCAATGCCAACCAGGTGCTAAGAAACAAGACTTTGGTCTGGAGAAGCATAAAACAAAAAGGCACCCTTCCCTGCACCGACAACTACGGGGCATACAAAAAAGGCATTTCCTGGGACCCGAAAAGAAGTTACAATGTGGAGCAGTGCAAAAACCAAGCCTCCAATAGTGTGCTTCAGTGTGGTGTGCAGATTGCACGGGGAGTCACAGCTGTGCGAGGAGGAATGCCATGTCACTTCCAGACAGGGACGCCACCCTGCACAACGCAGGACTTCTGAGGGAATTGTTTCATCAGAGCCAGCTGCCATCTCTGACTGCTGACCTACCCACTCAGGACCCATTAATCTCTTGGCCTAAATATTGACCCAGGGGCCTTAAAAGTACTGTATCAGTGTCCAATTCGCTGCACAGTTTCCCAGGGACAGACTTCTTAGTGAGCCACTGTTAAATTCTAACCTCCACTCCCATCAGCAGTTAGTTGTAATGCAGCTTCCAAAACACTAACACAGCTGGGCGTGGTGGCACATGCCAATAATCCCCACCTGGGAAGCTAAGGCAGGAGGATGGCCATGAGTTCAAGGCCAGCCTGGGCTACACAGCAAGACTTTGTATTTAAAAAAAAAATTTTTTTAATACAGCAGTTCCTACTTATCCAGTCTCATTTGCTGCAGTATCAATTACCTTTGTACCTTTCAGCCACAAAGGTACCAAAAACACCTGCTACACAAAAGATGTTCATCATGGTCCCTATTACCCACAGTTGTGTGTAGGGTCACCTAGCCAAGCATAGAACCATCTAACAATGAGTGACCCACCATCATCTCAGGGAATATATTCAGTCCAGCAGGCCAGGGTTCAAGTCCTGGTGCCGGCAGATGGGCTGGTGCATGGAATGAGGATCCTGGCTCCCAACCTCAGAGGTTATAGAAGATACAAGCCCTGTGTTCCCTGGCTAGCTCGATGTAGGTTGTCTTGACAGGAGAGTCCCTTGTCCTTTCCCTGCTTGTGCATAAAGTATTTGGTAATTTATAAGAAATAAGGCGTTAAAAAAAAAAATAGGTTCTAGCTGTGAATGAGAGGCCATGGGAGAAAGAACAACAGCCATCATTTCTAAGCCCCGAAGTAACTCCAAGAGGATCCCAATGCAATCACAGAAACAATCCCCACACTGTGCAGAGGCTCTGGGGACCACCTGCCACCAACCAGACACTCCTGGCACCACATGGGTGGCTGCAAACAAATGTCCTGGCAGCCCAAGGTTCTCTAGGGGAAGGTAGGTGAATAAGGGTGAATAAAGCATCAAAAGGAAGCCCCGAATCCAAACCTGATCACCATCAGCCACAACAAATAATGTTTGCTCAAAGGTAGGAGGTAGGAAGGGGGTGGATAGAGACAGGGCCTTACTGGAGAAGGCAGACTTGCACACCCAATGTGGAAGAAAAGCTTGTTTTGTACGTTGCACAAAGGAGACATTGTTCACAAATGCTTTGCCCGTACATAATCAGGCCTGCCTCTGGTTATTACATAAGTCTACGGTGTGTTCAGATTGCAAAAATTAATCTTTCGATATTTATTCATAAATATTTTAGAGAGTGTGTGTGTGTGTGTGTGTGTGTGTATCACACAGGCTGTAAAATGAAACTTACAGGCATATCCAGTAATTAAAAATGGTTACATCTACCAGAATGAGTGGTACAGTCTGATTTCCCCAAATGCTCCCTTCTAAGAAAAAGGAGTTGGGAAAATGTGATTTGTATTTTCTTTTGTTTTCCATTTCTCAAAAATAAAAGCCCATTTTAACAGAAGCACTGGATGAATCCAATGAGATCCCCTTTCGTGCCATTCTAAGAGGTGGTCACCAGCAGCTACATGGGGTCAAATGTCCCATCGGACACACACACACAGCCCCTGACAGTCCCTTGGCCTGGGTTTCTCAACCTTCCTATCGACGTCCTGGCCCGGATTCTCTGTGCTATGAGGGGTTGCCCTACACCCAGCAGGATTTCCATCATATCCCTACCCTCTCTGCCCAGTGCAGGCCAACAGTGTCTCCCATAGACTCACCATCCTAAATGTCTCCAGATGTTGCCAAACTCCCCTGGGGAGCAAAAGCACTTCCATAAATTGGACACAGCAGTCCCCAGGAACAACACAGAAGGCCCCAGCCAGCTTCCCTGGGTGCCTGCTACTCTGCCACATAGGCACACGCAAGTGACAGTTAACAGAACTAAAAATGTCTGCATCTCAAGCATCACACAACTGACAGGCTTCACCAGTCACATATTTTTCTTCCTAAACACAGGTGCTGGATGATGAAACCTGTCACCTGTATCCTAGATGGTAAGCATTATCATGTCATTTTACAGATGAGGAAACTGAGGCCCAGAGAGATGTCAGGAACCAGGCTCAGATCTCCCACCTTCCTACCTGGGCTCAGACCTCAAAGCCCCAGTGCCTTACACTGGTAATCAGAAAAATACAGAGCTGAGTTTTCAAGAGTTTTTAATGCTCCAGGAAATTACTTTAGAGAAAAAGAAACAAACCAGCAGGACTACTTTAGCCAAGTCAGATTTTGAGTCCCATCTCTTCCATTTAGTTTTCACTCAACACTCAGAACACAAGAAAAACTCCCTCCTTGTTAACAACTGGTATCTTCGGCGTGAGCTGGTTCTCAGCTGGGGAGGAGGGGGCTCACACCAACAGCCCCTGGATATCTCCTCCAAGCTTTCTCTGTGCCACAAACCAGAAGGCCACGGGACCCTGCGGGGGCTATGAACATGCGCAGATTAAAGTTTAGGTCCGTCCTCCTTCCGCACCAAAAGAAGCAGGGGAGAAAACACTGAATGATTGAAAACTCAGGCGCAGGAGATGTGCCTCCCCGGCCCCACCAGCCTCTTCTCCAAGCACAACCCATCCACTGCCAGCGCTGAGCTCTGAGCTGGCTGGCTGGGGTTCTACTTACCCTGCAGGCATTTTTCTTCTTTCAAAGTTTCTATTAACTCCCCACTGATGTGCCCTAAAAGAATTTTTAAGGGCTTGGAAACACATAAATAAAATAGTCTTTGTTGGACCAGCACGGCCAAATGAAAGTCTTCACCTGTAGCAGTGGTGATAAAAGTTTCAGGCCCACTTTCATAGAAGCCATCCGAAGACTAGAAAGCCTGGAGTGCTCACCGCATCTACACTCTTCTGCGCTCCCACTAGTACATTTGGGTCCAGGGCAGGCTGAGGACAGTGTGTGCACCCACCCCACCATGCACAGGTCACAGGAAACCCTCTGCTCTCCATGCGTGCCCTCTGGAGAGCTCTACATTCCTCCAGAGCTTTCCAAAAAGGCCCCAATAATCACACTCGACACCCAATTCACCGAGTTAGAGGTAAAGTGCAGTCCTGTAACTGTGGCCAGGGAGGGACCAGGACATGGAGATGGATCTGAAGGAAGAGAAACAGGACCCAACCACGTCAAACACCAGGAAGAGAAAACTAGAGGCACTTGTCCAGCTGAGGGGTGTGCAGTAAATCTGCAGCCACTGCCTGCATGGGCCAAGCCCAGGCATCTGGGCGGTACTTTCATCCACTCAGAGCTTCCTAACGGAATGACAACGTCTCGCCTCCTCTCCAGGCCCAAAAGATGGTTTGGCAGTGGTGAAACAACGAAGGCACTGCCAAAGGCCATCCTAAGCAAACATCTCTGCTTACACTGTCCAGGAAAGCCATCATCCTCACACCGTTTGGCACAATAAATAGCTCTGGCATCAAATCTGGGCCACTGGTGAGCTGCGCGTGCCACTTTGTGTGGCTCTAGAGGTACCTTACCTTCCAAAAGAAGGGCCTGCTGGGCGTGGTGCCGAATGCCTGGAATCCCAGGCAGGAGTATTTTTGTGAGTTCAAGGCCAGCCTGAACTACACAGTGAGACCCTGTCTCAAAAAACAAAAAAAGAAAAAAAGAAGAAGAAGAAATAAAAGAGACTGGCCGGACTATGACCAAATCTGTGCCAATCATACAAATACATACAAGTGCTCCTCAACTGTACACAAAAATAGTCCAAAATGCATTTAATGCACCAGCAAATACCACAGCTACCTTAAACACAGTCAGAACATGTACAGTGGGCAAGCAATCGGACACACATCACTCTACAGTGAAGTGTGAGGACTTCACCATGGAGTGTCATGTAATTCACTGAGCACTGTACTGAAACTTAGGAACAAAATGGTTGTATGGGTAAACTTTTACACCACTGTAAAGTCAAAAATAGTAAGTCAAACCATTGTTGAATTGTGAACCATCTGTACTTCTATTTGCCAAAGGATTCGCGCTCCAATCCAGGTGGGTATTGATTTTCCTCTTCCCATCAGAGCACAGTTACCACACACCCAAGGCAATGAAGGAGAACAGCACTGATGCAGCAGTGCTACAGAGCATCAGGCACCACCACTTGGCTGAACAGGTCCCATGACCCAAACCAACACAGAAGCAGAAAAGAAACTCAGAAGGAGATGCGTCTCAGACCTGGAAGGCTGCTCGAATACCCCATATTTCCACAGTGCATTATCCAGTTCCAAGAACTGTTAGATTTTCTTTAGCTGCAAGACTTTCCAGAACATTCAATACCCTGATGAGTATCTGAATTCTCCAGCAGTGTCCCCTAAAGTACCTAACCACACAGTCCTTTGGAGAAAACTTTCAGGACCAGGACCCTAGTAAAGGCTCACATAAAGGCTCCTTACTTCACTTCACAGATGAGAAAACAGGCCACAGAGATGTAAATCCAGACAGTCAGGAGTAGACCTCACAGCTCCTATCTCCAGGCAGCATCTCCTGGATGCAGCCTGGTCTCTTTCTAGTTTTAACACAACATGGACAAGAGTGTTTATAAACAAGACAGGCGTGACCAAAAATACAGGTCATTTGGTGTTTCCCAGGGTCCCCAGCTTCCACACATGGATAGCCAACATGCATTAGGTGGTGGCATGTTCTAGAAATAGAGACTGCCTTAGGCCAGGGATTTCCTACAGGTGGCTCACCTGTGTGACAGGTAACTAAAGCTTCAGTGGACTCAAGTTTTCATCCATACCAAGAGAATAACTAACCAGCAGTCCCACTTTGCTTACTTCAGTCCCTCCCAGAGGGCTTCTTGTCACAGGCCACTTCTTCCCCCTCTCCCAGGAAGCAAACTGAGCTTCCAAGAAGAAAGGCACCAAGCTAAGACAAGGCACGGTACTATTATATAATGACAAGGCCTTGTAAACCTCGCCACAAAGACCTCAGCAGCATGCGGACTTGTTCAGGCCCCATGCCTAGGGAGCTACACGGCGTTTCCCTGCCTTTCCGCAAACCGGGTACAGGGCTTCCACGCACACCATGAGTCACCAAGTCACCAAAGGCTGCCTGCTTCAGCCATGCAGAACACAGCCAACAACACAGGACTGCTCGATCCATTGTACTGGCAAAGACAGACAGGACTCCCCAGCAGCAAGGACCTCACTGTCTGGAAAGTCCCGCACAAATATAAAAAGCTCATTCTGGGGGTTCCCCTGAAAGAGGATGAAATTACTACAGAGGGCCCAAATTCATATAATCCAGACAGCATGTCAGATAATCTCTCAGATGACTAGAAGTTGTTTCTTCATTTGATGGAAATGCTGTCATGATGCCTAATAAAAACTGAACTTACTCAGAAGCATCACCAAGTTGGAAAACACTTGGGTCACTGTGTATTATTCCCGGTCAGCAAATATCACACAAAATTTAAAATGTCATCCACTGATGACAGGAAGTACTGCAATTAGGTGTCCAAGCTTTCCATCAAACAGGTGTGAGCCCAAAACCAGATGGCCTCCCCTGGCTGTGTGACACTGACCAAGTTACTAGCCTTTCCTGTACCTCTGACTCCTCATATGAAAAATGAGATGCCTCGCCCCATGCAATTAGGTTGCATAATGTCTATAAAGCACTTAGCTCAGTAACTGCTCAATAAATGACAGCTGCTGCAAGTTCTGAGGCAGGGAAAGTTCATGAAATTTTCATCATTGAAAAATGAGTCTCCGTGTCGGGCTGGCAGAGACCTCACATCTGCATTGCCCCTGATGCTTCCCCCCGTTCCATCCCTTTTCCTTTCAAAACCATGACCTTCCAATAAAATTTTGGTCTACTTGGGAGGGGGGCATTTTTGTACACCTACAAAACTTGGGATTGTTTTAGTCAACTCTATTTACAGATAAGGAAACTCTGAGTCTGAGAAGAAAGATTCCCATTTGAGCAACAAGAAAATTGACCTCTGGTCTATTAGACCTCAACTATTTCCATTGCAAAGACTCTGCCCCCCCCATCTCACCTCCATCCACTCTGCATCTCCTCTAAGTAAATCGAGAGCATTACCAAACTATCCCCACCCCTTTTAACTGCCAAGGCAACTGATGAATCATCTGCTCCACAGTGACTGCAATACACTGGGACTTAGAAAACATTCACACGAGAAAGCATGTCAGGTATCATATCATTGGATTACAATACAAGGTTGTGGTCAAAACCGTTTAGCCAAAGAAGTCACCCCTTGCCTTCCAGGACAGTTCTAGAATTCAAGACACATGGACCTAGGCCTCAGCAAGACACACAAGGCTCAGCAGAAAGGAAACCAACAGAGAATGTGGTTGGCTCTGACCCTAGGGCTGAGAAGGGAAATCCCTGGAGGGTGGGGAAAGCCTCCTGGGGCCAAACAGAGAGGCTCCTAATGAAGGTAGCTATTTGATGGAGCCTCTTCTGTGGTCCCTGGCCACGCTTCCCTGGGGGACAAGGTTCATGTCAACCCTTTCACAGGATTTTCCATCTGCCTTTTCAAATGCATATGTATTTGTGGTCGACCCAAACCAGCTTGCCTTCATTAAAGCCAGATTTGCTCCATGATGAAAAATATTCTCCCAACTCTGATTTCTGGATCACGGATTCTCAAAGATTTCTAAGGAGCCAAGGCTGTATCATCCTACATAATGGGGGAAAAGAGTAAGGAAAAAATTAACCATTTAGATACAGAAGCCCTAGCAAACATTCTGCAAGGCTATTTCAGAAACCCACTGCTTCATGACTTAGGGACTGGACACGGGGTGGGAGCCTTGCAAACTCGTTGGCCATTTGCCACCACTGGCCACAATCATGGCAGGCAAGGCATGACTCTCATTTTTTAAAAATCTTTCTCCAAGCTAAGTTCTATCATCTCCGAGAAGCACAGAGACACTCTGAAGCGTCTCTCAAGAGAAAAATCCACTGCCCCCCGCCCAAAAACTGTAGAAACTTGACCTTTACAACCTGGACTCTAATCTTTGTTCAGTTTCTAAGGAGCCTTCGCCTCCCTCGGTCCCAGTTTCCTGATCTGAAAAACAAAAAGGGTGACACAGTCTCTGGCTCCTTTCATTGAGAAGGTTCTGGTCTGGCATGCAAAGCACACCACATGGGCCTGCTGGCTTCACCTTCACCGCTGCTGGCCAGCAGCCTAGCTGACCTCAGAAGCCAACACAGGAAGGAGAGGGCAGACAACCATGGTCACCAGTGAGTCCTGTGGTCACTTCCAAGGCCCTGGCCAGAGCTTATGATATTAGGTCCTATGGCCACCACTAAATGCTAAAGACCACAACTTAAAAAGAAAAAGAAAAAGCAAGCAAGCAAGAAAGAGAAAAAGGCCTGATTAGTAATGGAGGCATCAACAGTGGCTCCCAGGGCCTGGCGTGGGGGCTCTCTCCATGGAGCGCCCCCACGGGCATTTCGGGCACGCACACTACCACAGTGCCGCACATCTGGGCTTCAGGAAGACACTCCGCAGCATCTCTTCAAATGTCACTGAAAGCAGCGCCTTGTCCTAGCACTGTAACAGGGGCGCCTGACAGGGGCCGGTGGATTTGGGGAGCCACGTGTCTGAGGCTCCCCCTCCTTCTAAGTGCCACGTCTCTGTGCACAGTGTTCTTTTATCCCCGGGGACAACACAGCACTGCGGGCTCTGAGCCAAGCTGGATCCTACTGTAGGCTCACCCCTTCCTGGCCAGCAAAACTGGGAGTCGCTGAAAAGAATGGCTACCTCAGAGGGCCACAGAGGGGAGGTGCGAATGAGGTCATGAACACCACGTCTTCAGCCCCATGTTGGGCACAAAGCTATTAAGTGTCTAAGTGTTACTCTTTCCTCTGGAATACAGTTTCGCAAATGGAGGAAGAGGAGGCGGCGGAGGAGAATCTCAGTTCGTTGAGCCTCTTGGATGTATCCCCACAGACACTGGGAAATTGGGCTAAAAAATTCAATAGCTCCTTTATTTATTTACAAATGTTTCTGGAGCCTGCGGACAAGTGAGGAGAAAGCCATAAAGACTCCCTCCTCTCACACAGCCAACATCTTGGTGGGGAAAGGAAGGTGCAGCCAAAGGAAGATGCCAGGATGTGACCAATATTCGAAGGAGCCAAGAGAGAGACGCTGGCAAGAGCACTCTCAGAGGCACGGTACTTCCAGGAGGGCCTCTGAGACCAGACAGTGTGGGGACCAGGAGGAGGGGACAATTTGCACCTCAGTACAGCCCAGGCAAAAGAAGCCTCTAGAGCAACCCCTGCTTCTGAGGTGCCTGGTACAGGATGACTTGCCCACAGTCACAGGAGTATCTGGAAGGAGCCAGCACAGGAGAGGTCTCTCCACTGCCTCCCTCAGTGCTGGTGCCCACGGAACTGCATGAACTAGGACAGCCTGGCTCCCCTTTCCAGGGCAGAGGCGGCAAAACACCAACACAACCATCAAACCCCTGGCACAGTCAGGGGACCAGAAATCTCCCAGCATCTGCCTCTGTGCATAGTCATGCCCTGGACTCTGCATATATTAGATGTTTCTTTGCCACTTCAGCCATAAGCCAAACTTCTCAAGTTCTTCCTACTTACCTCCTCAAGTCTTGGGTACCCAGGCACACCCAGAGTGGACCAGGGCCTCTTCAGAAAACTGTTTGCAATGCCAGTGAATTCTTGATAATCCACTAAGCAACCCCACCTGTCCACAGCGTAGCCTCTTCTCAAACATGGCAGCAAGGAGGCCAGAAATAAGCCAGAGCCAATTGGAAAAGATCAGGCCAAAATTCCAACAGCTGCACACCGTAGTGGAACTGACCCAGAGATGGGCCTCTCTTTTCTAAAAGCTTCCAGGTGACTGTATTATGCTGCCAGGGTCAAAAACTACTGAGAGAAAAGAATGCAACTGATATGGGGGGAGAGGTACCCAATTACAACAATAGGGTACATTCGCTATGACTGCTTGACCACAATAGGCACCCCTTATATTTTCTCTGGCAAACAAAAGTCACATTTTTCTACCTTGCCTAACACAACTGGCATATCAGAGATTCCAAGGTTTTAAAAGTTTGGTGGTTCCTCAAAAAGTTGAACAAAATTATCATACAATCCAGCGAGTCTAGCAACTTCACTCATAAGAATATATCCAGGAGACATGAAAACATATTTATACCCCAAAACTGGTATGCAATTGTCCACGGCAACTTCACAAGAGCCAAAATGAATGAATAAACAAAATGTGGTATGTCTCTGCAATGGAGTACTATTTGGACATAAAAAGGGATGAAAATATTTAAACCAAGTAAAAGAAATCAGACACAAAAGTCCACGTATTGTATAATTTCATTCATAGGAAATGTCAAGAATAGGCAAATCCATATGATTCCCAAGGCTGAGGGGAAAGGAAATGACTGTTAATGAGTAGGAAGTCTTTCTGGGGTCAGAAAAATGTCCTGCAGGAAGTGTTGCTGGCTGCATAACTCTAAACTTATCAAAGTACACTGACATGTACACTTCACATACATGCATTTTGTGGTTGCTACAGATGTCAGTAGAGATGTTTAACCAACACAAGTTAACCAGGTTAACCAAGTTAACCAACATGCCAGGCAGTGGGGGGCCCATTCTAGTCACAACAGAATGAATCAAAGTTTGTGCTCACAACAGCTTGGGTCACACCAACAGGTATGGCTTTTGCCTGGCCCCTCTCTTCCACAGAAGTCAATACACCAACACCATTTGAAGGGCCTGGCAGGACAACTTACAGATGCAGGTGACTCCAGGTGTCCCCACGGAAAGACACCACCTAGAGCATCGGTGGCGAACCTACGGCACTCAATGCTGCTGCGGGTTGCTTGCATCATTGCAAGCTCTAAAAGGTTCGCAGTCACTGACCTAGGGACTGAGGTCCAACCCAAAGCAGCAGCAGGAGACTATCCTTGGTGAGAGCATCTTTATAAGCAATTGATAAAGTCGCATTCCTGGGTCCTGCCTTGCTTTGTGATGTGGAGACAGGACCCAGACTGAATCTCAATCTCAAGCAAAGTAAAAGGGGCCAGAATTTACAAAGTCAGAGAACGCTAGAGCAGTAACAAAGCAACTCTGCAGTCCCGGCTTTCGGAGGGGTCAGCTCCTCGCTCTGGTCTTCAGAAGAGGCTCCCAGGAGCCAGAACACACACATGGGACCTTCCTCACACCCTCCAACCCCTCCGGCCTCCCGTGACCCACCCCCTTCCCATCCGCTCCAGGAGCCCAAAGCATTGGCAGAGATACTACAATCTTCACACCCAGCAGCCTCCAGCTCCCGCAGGCCTTGCTGGGCAGGCTGCACTCCTTTCAGTTCCAGAAATGTTAGCCCAGTGCTTGAGCGATTGGCAGTGAGCTGGAACTCGAACCCAGGAATCCCAACGCCCACAGATTCTCACCTCTAGGTCTAACAAAGGTCCCTTTGTCAGGTTTGAGTATCTCCCAGAGGGCACATTTTCCTCCAAGAGCTGGGGAGCGGAGGCGACGGTAGTATGTGGAATGGTATCTATTTTACCGACATGCATTTTCTGCTTTCCAGGTTGCCTAATCCCACTGCCCAAGGGGATGGCATGGGGTGTCCTGCAGAGAGTCAGGCCCTGGACCAGCCCACCCCTGCCCTAGCCCAGACCTCACAGCTCTCTGAATTCAAGGCCTGATGAACAGGCTGCCTAGAAGTCCTCATCTTGCCCGGGCAACCAGACTGAAAGTGAACAGAGGTCTTGTCGAGACACGCTTTTGAGTATATCCTCTGGAAATACTCTTAAGTAAATCCTAAGCAAACCCATCCCTAGGTCTATATGCAGGCTAGTTTCTGGAAGCAGCATACCACAAGAGCCTCTCAGCCCTCCGTGGCCCTCATCATCACCTCCCCTGTGTGGCTTTCTCCACCTCCATCCTGAGGTTCCTTCGGGAATCAGACCCACAGGTTCCCTGGTATGGACCAGGAGGCACAGTCCAGCAGCACTTCTTCCAAAGCCCACTCTCCAAACACACAAGATTAGGGCTATGGCTGAACAGAGTGGCAGAGGTCTTCCCCAGAGACACAGTCCGTGGTGGCGAACCTATGGCATGCATGCCACAGCAGGCTGTCTGTATCGTTAAAAGCTCTAACAGGTTCGGCATCACTGACCTATGCCAGCTCTCCTCCAGGTATGACACAGCCCTTGCTGGGATGGGCTGTGCCAAGGAACATCACTGGCCCTGTGGCAACATTTGAGCCGGACTTCCTGCGCAGCGCGGAAGACCCGCCCCGCTGCTCATCTCACTCAGCTGCCGGGGGCAAAACCCTGACACCGCGGTCAGATAGGACATATACTTCAGTAGCAAGATCTCTAGCTCCTCTACTTCCCAGAGAGGGAAACTGAGTCCTGAAGGTGCTGAGAGAAGCCAGCTACCCATACTCTGGGCCCTCAACTTGACAAGTGCTCTCTACCTGGCAGGAAGGAACCAAGAAGGTTTCTAAAGGTCCCTGGAGAAGGTTACAGAGCCCGCAGCAGAGAGGGATCACATGAAGAAAGGCTGGGCTGCAAAGATGTGAACTCAGATTCCAACAGATCAACATACAAACTGAACAGTTTTCATCTGAAAACACCTCTCTCTGGTAACACTGCCACAGAGGGCTTCCATCAAACCACATCCCTTTGTGTTTAGAACTCCCCAGTGCAATAAGAAAACACCATCCCATTTTAGGGGTAACAAACAGGCTTGCACTAAACAGGCCTGCAACCATGAAGGAAATAGGTGACTGACTTACTTTTAACAATGTTTATGATCCTGAAATCAAGAGCATGGGAGTAGAGGGTGAGAAAAGGATGGGAAAGAAAATGAATTTTACAAATCTGCATTTTTCTGAGATACTTACTTACTTTTAAGCAATAGGAAAAAAAAAATCAGTAAATATGTGTCTGTCTGTGGTACCCTGGGAAGTTGCAGGAGGGCAGTCACTAATAAAGCATTTAGGTCCCCACTGCTACGTGCCCAATTCCAGGGAAAGAACTCTGGTGTCCACATACACGAGACCCGAGAGGCAGGCAATTGACTTTATATTATTAACAGTAATGGGAACGAACTACCAGGAATGATCATCTCTGCACCATGCCAAGCTGAACTTTCATTTCACCATACGAGCTTCTGGGCATCAAAGCCAACAAATTCGCAGAAAAGCTCAGGAAGAGGAGGAGGGAGAAGAGGAAAAAAAACCCTGCCTTCTGCCCATTACCATCCCCCCAGCCCCATCTATTAGAAAACATACTTCTAAATAAATCATTAGGAAGCCCAATTTGCAAAATACGCCATCGTGCTAGGGGAGCTGGAAAACCCCAAGATATCACAAAAAAAAAAAAAAAATTAGATCTCAGTCTCCCTCATTCATCGACCCTACCTTCGTCCAAATTAAACGAAATGCTCTCACACTGCTGTGTTTTAAAACAGTGTCCGAGAGGTAGAAAAGGTTACCCACAGCCAGCAAGGACTGCCATCTTCTCCATAGCAACGCGCCTATTTATAATACGGTCTACCTGCATCAAAGGGCCCGCAGACACTCAAGGCAAGCCTGGTGCTGCACCGAGCCGGAAGACAGAGCGGCAACTCTCAGGAGCATGTCAATGAAACACTTCCAATTACATTACACGCCACAATTATTAGCATTGACTATCAATTTTTTTTCCCCTTTCTACTCAAGTAAGAGTAAAGGGGGAAATGAATTAAGACAGTTTCTAGGACATACTGGAAACCCAGCATGCGACTTTCTCAAGTGCTTTAGCTATTTTTTTTTTCTTTCCTTTTTTTTTAAACTCCAGAATCAGAGAAAGGAAGGAGATATTGCTGAGGAAAGCAGGACCTGAAGCTGTGAGTCCTCACCAATGTTGGCCTCACATGGCCTGGAGTGGCACCCAGTGACCGACAGGAATTCTCACTAGAGGGAGAAATTCCAGAGGAGCCCAGATCCAGAGCCACCCTGGGCCTTGGGAAAAAAGAAACTCACATGTGATTTCTCACTTGCAAAGGGCTTATTCTTCAGAGTCCGGAATTATGAATGAATGGTAAACCCAACACAACTTCCAGCGGCAGCCTCTCCCTTCCCGTGTCAATGCAGTGGTGTCAATGCAGTAGCCATACAGGACAACAGAGTCCCAGCAGAGACAAGGCCCACGCACAAACCCCAAAGCAGCTACTCGCTCCCTCACAGCTGTTCCTGGAGTCCTCCTCTGCTTTTCTTCCTTTCTTTTTTTTTCTCCTGAGACAGAGTTGTCTTGCATAACTAAGACTGGTCTCGAACTCACAGCATAGCTCAGGCTGGCCTCAGCTCGAGATCTTTCTGCTTCAACCTCCTGAGTGCTGGGATCATAGAAACCATACACCACCACATGCATGTTCTTTACCTTGAGATTCAGTTTTCTTATCTGCAAAGTAAGGCTGAAATCTACAGTTGTGAGCAGGAGGTTGAAAAATACATAGAATGACCTTGAGCCTGACATACAGCAAAAGCTCAAAAAACAAGCATTAATTCTTTCTTGCTATTAAGGTTATTTCTGGAGAAAGATTGCTGAACAAACAAAGCCTAAGACCCAACATACAACAGAACCACAAGGGTGGACCTCAAAAATGTGGGCTCTTCCCGCCACCAACACACACTCCTGGAAGGCTGCCAGCTGCAATTCATAGTAGCTAGAAAGACTCAGTCAGTTACATTAGTGATCATACTACGCTACAAACCTGGTGGGCTGGGGGGGCGAGCAACTCAGCTGGCCATCTCCAAAAGGAACCAGTAACAGCAGAAAAGCAGAAAGTGAGCCACATTATTTTCATTTAATTAAATGGAAGAAAGACAAAACATAACCCTTAGACAAGATGAATAGTACATAAGACAGACACTCAAAACAAAATACAGGATCCGTAGTTCCAGGCTACCTCTTCTGCTCAAAGCATTTCTTTTCTCAATAAACATTCCTACAGGGCAGGGATTATGTCGCTGTACCCAGGAATCCCCAGTGCAATGGACACATTACAGATCCTAAATAACTATTTCTTGCCAGTGGAGGTTTCCCCTCACTGTGGCATTTTATTTGTACCTATGCACTGCACCCCTAGAGAAAAGATCCCAGACTTTTCCCTCTTGTGTGCTTGCCTCTTTCTGGCCCATGTTAGTACAATGCAGTTGATCTGAACAAGTACAGATTATTCTGCCACTTTACTAGATCCTGGGCTGCCCACAAATCCCTGGCTAGTCAATCCACACCTGTTTAAGCTGCCATGAAGTTTTACCCAGCTCTGTGATGACCGCTGGTTTCAAATCCACAAGTATATCCAAGCTCCATGGTGACAGTAAAAATTGGATGATGATTCTGCAGCACAACCTACCCTAACAACATGACACCTGCTTCTCTCTTTTGCATTTTTTGAGGTGCTTGGGAGCATTGGCCAGGGAATTCACACACACCATGGTGGTGGTGTGGGAAGATGAAGAAAAGACGGTATTTAAGTCTACTGAATGCATTTGGGAGATAAAAGCTTCAGTTTCCTGGAAATCCCCTAAAGTGACTTTTTTCAATAAAAGCAAAAGATATAGTACTATTTCATTTCATCATAGCAACAACCCTTTGAAGGAGACATTTTTTCTAGGTGGATTTTATAGACAAGGAAGTTGGGGTTTAGGAAGTAGCTGCTCAAGGTCACGTACACTCACAAAGCAGCAATGCCATGACTCAAAGATGGAGCAGTTTCTCTTGGTGTAGTGTATACATCTAGAGTAGTTAGCTCTTCACTGTTCTTAGCCAGTAGGAAATGTTCATGAAGTGTTTTGAAATGGAAACACAAAGGAATGAGCAACTCAAGCTCTAACTCTCAGGTTTCACAAATACTACAATCAACCACAGCAGAGCAGGCCTCCCCACCTTAGGCCCTGCAGACCACGTGAGTAATTCCTCACAGCAGACCAACTTGGGGAAAATGATTCAATGCCTATCTTCACCCACCTGTATGTGCAAAAGAAATCCCAGGAGTAAAAACAGTGATATGAAATCAGCTGGACTTGCACTGCTGCAGGTATTAATCCTAAGGGACTAGATCCACCGGGGATCCAGCAACCCCAAAGAAAAAGGAACAGGAGGTCAGTGCAGACCTATCTGAGCAAAGATCTCAAACATGACACTCCTTCAGAACCTTCCAAGGGAGACAGGGGGGCCAGGAGAAAGGAAGGGACACAGAAAATGCTTTAATACATTCTTTCAGCCACAGCCCAAGCACTTTTCCGCCACAGAGAAACACCAAGTCCAACAACAGTGACTTATAAGTGTGCAGACCGATTATAGCTTTACTTTCGAAAGAGCTTTGATTGATCTTTTTTGATAGACCTGAAATAAATTAAACTAGATTGACTCACTTGAGAACAGACTCTAATCCCTTAGTCAGATCCCGGAGAACTCAAACCAAACCAGCTGTTAATTTAGGCTTTATAAGATAAAGCATGAGAAATCCAAGTTGATGTACCCCAGAGCAAAGCTTACATCATCTCTGTAAGCAATCAACCCACTGCTTCTTTCAGGAACTAATCAGTTCTTGGGTAAGTGGGTGCCAAGCTTGTGCTGTCTCAGTGAAACCAGCTTAGAGAAAGGAAGAACAGAGAGAGGGGAAGAGGGAGACTGAGAGACACCGAGTGATTCACTCCCTCCAGTAAGCTCGGATCAAGCCCAAGACATCTCCATTTTGTCTTCTGCAAGTCACGGATCTCGGGCTCCATAAAGAGTGACAGCTCCACCAGAGACCAACCACCTACATAAAAGCCAAGTAAAAGGAAAGCAGCCAATGCTCTCAATAGTTCTTCAAGGGGCGGGGCACAGAATTACCCAAGAAAATATCTCACCCCTACTATTTCATTCCCCTGACACTGATGACCACACGGTTCTCTTTATCTTGGCGTCCGGATGCCCTTGATTTGAACATAGAAACTGCAAAGATTTCAAGTGTCAGCCGCCCATGGCATTAACAGTTAATAAGAGCACAACATTTGAGCACGCACACTTACACACAAACTGCAGGCTCCTCCCAAGCTAAACTCTGCTCGCTACCCAACTTTCAGCAATTTTTCAAGTGAGCTTAATACCTCCGCCAGCCAGTAAAAGTGGGCACTGACCTCAAAGGGGACTCCACCCACTGCCTCAGTCCAGGACAGCCCGATACTCCTGACAGCAGCCAGGCTGCCAGCCTCTTGCTCCGAAACAATGATGTTTCATAGAACGCTCTGTTTACTGAACATAAGGGGATCAAGAATTGAAATCCAATTTAAGGAATTATGGTGCCTTCAGACTGTTTTTCCTCAATGATGAAAAAAGACAGGCATGTTGTTTCTGGAATTAAGCCAGAAGAAACTGATCCTTGTAGTAATACAAGAAAAAAAAGAAAGAAATCAATGTAGGTGTTTATATATGTGTTGGGGGAGGGGATACCTGAAATGTGAATTAAAACCTGAGCAGCAAACGAATTGGTTTCATCCAATGGAAGGGAAGTTTATTTCAAAGCCCTATTTTGATTTCCATCTGACATGCAGAATAATATAGATCATCTCTTCTGCCTTCTGAGAAGCAGAAGAAATTTAACCAGAAAAGATGGAATGAAAAGACACAAAGCCAACCACAACGCCTGCCCACTTGCAGTAACTAAGGCGCGAAATGGACCAAGAGCTCAGCTGAACTACAGGTACCTCTCCTTTTCATAAAAGTCTCCGCTGCTGCCGACTCGCACCAGTCACCACACCACAGCTGCACATATGTGTTACCTTGTTTAATCCTCAGAGAGGCTTTATCCTCACATTATAGATAAAACCAAGGCTCAAGAAGGCTGAACACTTGGCCAAAGTCCACCTGCAATCAAGGTACAGCCGTGACTTGAGTCCCGGATGTGTCTGATTTCAGTGCCAAAGGGTGAATCTGTCATCCCAGAATGTCACCTTTATACAGCAAGAACTTTACAGCCACATACAACAGTTTTCTGGCTTCTGATTGGTCTTGCCATCTCATCCATCTTGAGGGGACATCTCACAGATGAGCAAACCAAGATGGTGAGAAAGAGCCACCCACAGCCAGATAATCTGACAGCAGACCTACGAGTGTATGCAGAGCTCCTGGGCCCCTAACTCCAATTATTAAGCCTCATCCTCTCTCCCCCCACCCCTGTACCGGGGATCGGTACCGGGGATCGGTACCGGGGATCGAACTCACGACCTTGCACTTGCCAGGCAGGCGCTTATGCGGCTGAGCTAAATCCCCAGCCCACCCCATCCTCTCTTATAATTAATTCTTCCCCACTGCTATACACGAAGACAAGGTTCTCACCAGAGAAAAGTATCTTGTCTCACCAAGTGCTGCCTGGGGAAACAGTTTTGTTGGTGACATTAATCTGGGCAAAAGGAGACCTATAAGATTAAGTAAATTAAGATATTTGTGACAGGCAGAGAACAAATCATTATTTAGAGGCACTAACCAATTAAAAAGATAATGCACAGCTCTTGCTGAGAACCAAGGCATCTCCCAGGATGCCTGGGACAAATGGGTGTGAAAGAGAGATGGAAAACAGAAGCAAGTTTCTCAGTATCAGGTCACTGAACAGCAAAAAATGTCTGGCCCAGGGAAGGGGTACATCATAGCCTTCTGATTAGCAAAGTATGTTGAAATACAAGTCCTTCCTCGGGGTTGGCAAAGGATGGGTCAGAACAATCACACTCTTCTATTGTTTACACACACTCCCAGTCCAAGAGGGCAGGCAAGCACAAGGTCCTAAGTTCAATTCCCAATACCGGAAGGATGGAAGGAAGGAAGGGAGGGAGGAAGAAAGGAAGGGAGGGAAGGAGGGAGGGAACAAAGGGAGGGAAGGTCCATTGACGTTCTCATTCCTCTCATTTCAATTTTTCTCTTTCAATTTGGCCTCTACAAAGCTAAAGAAAGATAGCAATAAATACAAACAGATGTCAAGGCACTATGTTTTCATCGGACCTTTGGTGAACCAGAAGGTTTGAATGCTACATTCTGGAACCAGGAGGTAACAATGGCCTCTTTCAACTTAATTTAACTTGATGTCATTTTTTAACCATGATTGGGAATAAATCATCCTGGATAAGTTCCTAACCATATCACTCTTACCCAAGCTGAAGTGGGAAGGCCTGAGTTGGCTGGATGCTATCTGATTTCTTGCCTTGGAGGACCCCACAAGAAAGTTCCAACAAGCTGGCCCATTATGCCCAAGGACTCAACCCGAGCCTCCTCCCCAGCGGGGAACCGCACCCAGGCACAGCACAGTCAGCTTCTATCCCAAGCTCCCAAAGTCTCTCTTCTCTGATAACCAACCAGCGGGACTGGTCTTTGAGGCAAATTGGAGAAGGAGGGGGCTGTTACACGCTTATTACAAACTCAGACAAAACAAGACCTGACCACAGCAGCCCCAGGGAAACCCCTCATAAAGAAAGAAAGAAGTGTAAAGTTCACCAGCCAGTAGCCAGGCCTCTGCCTTGAGAATCAAAAAGTCTGACTTTTCAATTTACTTTTTTTTTTAATGCAGCTCTAAGCAACAGAAATTCCACCAAAGATGACAGCAGACATTGCAACCAAAAGGCCACAAATTCCTGTCTTCTTGTCACTAATTTCATGCCCATTAGAAGCTGAATAATTCTAAGTCCAGTCTCCCCTCCAGGTTTTTTGTTTTCCCTCCATGGGAAAATAAATTATGTCACAATATGGCATCTTTTGCCATAACTCTCTTCTCTGACCTACTCTCCTGCAGGAGAAATAATTCAGGACTGGATTCCTTTGTGAGAGGCTAAGGGAGGGGGCAAGAAAGATATGTAACCCAGCACCAACTTGTCCAGCTAGGCAAATGTTTTCATAACAACAGTGTTGTTGGGGGACCTAGAGACCCCTCCTCGGTGAGAAAAATAACACCATTAAATCTTTCTATGTGCCAGGCCCTGGGTTAAGCCCCTCTCCCAGTCTTAGGACCTGCATGCTAAGCAAGTCCTCCTATTAAACGCACTTCTCACTGATGTGAAAATGGAGGCGGAGAGAGGGCAGTTCACTGATTTGCCTGACTCAAAATTTGCGGCGTTAGGTTTTCAAAAAGTGATGTATGAAATAGGATGCTAAAGTAAAGAAACGTTTATGCTTCACAGGAAAATTCTGACCTGGAAACTAGTTAATGAGGAAAAAATATCCCCTGCCAAAGGAGATGACAGGAAGGCAGAGAATCAAGGAAATACACAGAACAGGAACGTTGATCGCGAGTTGGTCTAGCTGCTTCTGAAACATTTCTTAGAGCTATTACATAAGGAACAGGAAAAAAAAGAAAAGAAACCTCAGGTGGAGGAGCGGGTGAGGAAAACAATGGCTCTGCAGCAGTGTGCCAGAGCCCCTGGGGGTGCCACCCTGAGGCCGCCTGTCTTAGACACAGCCAGCCAGCAGCCCTGGTCTCCTCAGTCCCCAAGCAGCCAAATTCATGAACTGGGAGGGAAAATGGAAACCACAAACCATAACCGAAACTATAAGTAACCCAAAAATCAGACCGAAAGATAAAAATCCACTCTCAGAGCAAAAGAAGTGATAACAGAACCGCGGAGGCCGGAATCAAAACCATCTCTGCTTTGCATGTGGCATGTGGTTTTGTGTATGCACTTTTCACGTCAGATCATGGGTTTCGGTCACATTTAAGCTATTGCTTCACTCCCCCAAGTGCCGTGCAAACCAGGATGGCTGGGGTGGTCCACAGAGCCCAAAACTCTGGCATCGGAGACCATGCAACAGCTCTCACCTGCCCTTCTAAGGTTAACAGTCGAGTTGGAGAAGCAGGACACCCACCCCAAACTGCAGAAGCAGCTCCCTTGGTGAGTTTCCTAATGTACCCTAAAATGCCAAAATCATGTTAGAAGTAATGTTACAAGATTTACTTCTGATGGAAATAAACTGGCAAATGTGATCCACGTGAAAAATAACCCACCCAGCACAGCTTTTTGCTTTTTCCTGTTTTTCTTGATGGGGGGGAGGGGTTACCCTCTAAGGAAACAGACCTCACCCACATCACTGGAGCCTTTTCCACCTCCTTTATGAATTCAAGGCCCAAGCACCTGTTCTTCCAAAACAAAGGGCTTCTTTCAGGGGCTCTTCTGCAGAGGGCATGTGTCACCTACGTTCACGCACCGTTTTGACAACATGGCAACAGTGACAAGTTTTAAGTAAACCCAGGCCAAAACAGAGTACATTAAGACAGTGTAGTGGTTTAGTAAACATGTCCTTACCTTAGGGGTACTTTAGAACTTTCCTTTACATTCTCGGGGTGGGGGGTGCACGTGCGCATGCACCCACACATACGCATGTGTGTTACAAGAAACTAAATCCTGGGGCCGGGAATTTAGCTCAGTGGCATAAATGCCTGCTTGGCAAGTGCGAGGTTGTGAGTTGGACCCCCAGTACCAAAAAATAAAATAAAATAAAATAAAATAAATCCTGGGAGCACTGAGGTACATCTCTACCCCTTTTTTTACTTTTTATTTTTTACTTTGACCATTTTCTTTCTTTCTTTTTTTTGGTACCAGGGATTGAACTCACGACTACACACTTACAAGGCAGGCGCTTATGCTGGTAAGCTAAATCCCCAGCCCCTTATTTTTCACTTTGAGACAGTGTCTCACTAAATTGCCCACATTGATGGGCCAACGATTTAGCTCAGTGGCATAAGTGCCTGCCTGGCAAGGGTAAGGCTGTGAGTTCAATTCCTGGTACCAAAAAAAAAAAAAAAATTAAAAAATAATAAAAAAAAATAAATCGCCTATATTGGACTTGAGATGGTATCCTCCTGCCTCAGCCTGCTAAGGAGCTGGGACTAGAGATGTGTATCACCATGCCAACTTTTCTGTCAAGGAAAGAGAATACACTGGGTCTGTGTTTACTTGTTTTTAGGATTTTTTGTAAACTCCATAACTTATTTTCATTTTTTTAACTAGTTATATGGATTAATGGTCTTCACTTTGGAAGATTCTTACACCTAGCATACTTTCATCACACAACTTGTGTCACACTTTGGGAGTCAATGTATATAATGCATTTTGTTCATGTCCACCCCTTCCTCTACTCACTCCTATGCCCCTTCCCCCCTCCCTGTTGGCCAGTAAATCTCCTTTTCTACTTTCTCGCCATTCTTTTTAGATTTCATATTTTAAGAAGAGCATGCAGAAACTCTTGACATCCAGGAATTACGAAGAAATACATGTTGCTGGATTCCAAAATTAAAAACTAAACAACCAAAGAAGCAGGTAAGTTATTTTCTATTTTAATGATAAGAATAAAGTTCAGATGTCTGTGACTCCTAGAACAATCCTCAATAGTATCACACAGTCCATAAATTAATAAAGCTCTTATTTAGATATCTCACTATTTCACTTCTGTATCATATGTAACACTCCTAGTTTTTTTGGTATATATTTATATCTTAGGAGCTAATCAAAAGGACATGATTTCAGCTTGACAAAAATATCAGAAATCTAATCAGGAGAAAGCATAAGGCCCTAGGACCCAACCCAACATATATGAGCTATCCTAACCTGCAAAGGGTGCCACTTTCCCTTAAGTGCCTATTCTCCAGAAACTCCCTTATTCACTACTTTCCCAATCCATGGTCTACATGCCACCCTTGAGTATAAATCTGATCATCACTTTCACAGCAAACCGTGGCCTCCCATGAAACTGATGGATCACGAGCCACGCAGCTTCTTCTCTGAAAAGACCTTCAGATTAGAAAGCCCAGCCCAGTGTGTTTCTTGCAAGTTCATTTAATTATGTACTTACTTGTTCTTAAGTAATCTGGAGGTCTATCATGGAGCAGGACACACAGAAGGCTGTATGTACTGGGAGCTTTTTGGTGGCCACAGTTTAAAATTTCTCAAGGCATTTTACCTACATTCGACTGGGAAGTAGATTGGAATATTCACACTCAAAATGCTAAGTGCCAAACTCTTATGGCAAGCTCTTCATTTTTTAATTACAAATTGATGACTGGTTCAGTTGAGCTGAACATTGGGGAAAGCTAGAAAGTAAAATCCCTCCAAATCTGTCTCTGGGAGAAAAGCTTTGCCCAGACAAGGCATGAACCATACACCACGGCCTTGTACAATGAACTGTCCCCCGATGACAGCAAAAAGCGTCGGAGGGCTTCGACCTCCATTCACACCGTTAGATGGATGGGAGGTGGGAGCACAGAGCACAGACATGAATTTTTTGGCCGCCCGCTTCCAAGCTCCTGACACGCTCCGTCTTTTCAGTTCCTTTTCTATACAGCACTTTGCAAGTCCAGTCTATTCCACAAAAGAGCAGAAGGAAAAAAAGAAAGAAAATCCCCCAAACCAAAAGAGAAAAATCAAACAATGACCACTCGTTAGGGGGCTTTATGAGCTCCTCCCAAACTAAAGGCAGTGTGAACCTTGTAATATCCTCGGCAAAACAAACATCAGAGACGAGGGGTAAAAAAGTAAAATCATCGCATCTTTATATAAAAATCCCTAAGAACCCAGAAACGCAAAGCAAGTATCACCACTGTGTGAAAGTGGGACTTTCAGTTCTCATATATCCTATAAGCTTGTGGTGGGAGACTCCTATAACCAGTCCTGAAAGCTACCTCCTGCAATACCTGTCTGCACTCACTTCATCAGTAAAGCAAGGACTGTGTGCAATCTGGGTCACAACTCAGTAGTTCCTAAAAATAGAGAGAGCCAGGTGTGGTAGCTCATGTCTATAATCTCATCTTTGGTAGACTGTGGCAGGAGGATTGCCACAAGTTTAAGTGAGTGAGTTCAAGGCCAGCTGTAACTATGTATTGCACAGCCGTGTCTCAAAAATGCAAATGGGGTAGGGGAGGGAAGGAGGGAGAGGGAGAGAGTGAGAGAGAGAGGAATTTTAAACACATAAGATCTTTCAAACTTTTTCAAGTATGTATATGTGTTTCAGAATAACAACCTTCTATTAACTGCCTTCCAATAAAGAATCAAATATCTCAGGCTATAAAGTTCAAATTAGCTTCCCTTCTCCATCTACTCCTTTCTCTTTCAAGTCATCCTTTTGCTTTCTAGGAAGAGCTATTTCCAGGGTCCATCACAAGGTTCACCAAGGCCCCTACAGGTACTGGGGCTAGAAACATGGACCGAGAACCTCGCATTTCCTTTACGTTATGGACTGTCAATGGCATTTAGGAAAAGCTCCTCCTCTCCTTTCTGCTTCATATGTTTTCCTTATTGGTTCATTTACACAGTGCCGCTCCCCCTGCTGTAGTTAGTACATCGTTTTGTCATTTCTGCCTTTCCTCACCATTAGTGCAAGCCGCTGAGACGATACCCCAGCTGCCTCCCCGGAGTGGTGGTGAAGGCATCAGCACATCCCTTTCCCCCAACGGTCACCCCCTTGACTAATGTTCACCAACACTCATACATCATTCCCAAATTGGTCCAAATGAATTAAACACAGCTCTGCTTAACATTACGAGATTTAAATGGATTTTCTCTCTACAGGTCTGCCCCATAATTGGGTTTATCCATCTTGTTGAAGTACAGTTTACACTTGCTAACATCACGCCAATTCAAGCTACATTTTCTGCTCCAGTGGCAGGAGCAAGGCAGATTTGTCATCGGATCATAACAGGTAATTCAAACAACAATTAGTTTGATGACGGCCCGTATGTCAATGTCCGTTCCCAGCAGCCTGGCTCACACCCGATGCTCTCTGTTCCTCAAGATGAATTGTCTCCACAATTCTTCAATTTCAATCATCAACAATGCTTACTGAATCAACTGAGAAACTATTGACATAGGGCTGTCTTCCCTGGAGGGCAGGCTCTGCAAAGCCCTAGGGAGAATCTTCCTGTCTCCCCAGGGTAGACAACTACCAGACGCTTCCTTTTTCAAGCCTAGGAAAATTTCCAGTTTTCAACCAGAGCCACTCATTCTGGCACCTTAGCTCAACTCCAGAATTCAGAGAAACACAGGATTTGGTAACAGACAGGAATGAATCTGTACAGGCCCATCCATCCACAAGTAGGAAAACACTTGTTCACACTCCTTGGCACAGATAAATGACGACTATCAGTCTCAAAAATGTCATGAGCGAATGGTGACACTACTTATCATTACGAAACAAATAAAACCAAGACATTGTTTAAAAGCCAACTAACCTCCAAGCATTCTGAAAATTATAAAGCAATCACATAAATATAAACCAGACCAACTATTGTTAGTCATTATTTGAACCAGCCATAGTCATTAAAACGGAGTACAAATTCAGCAAAGAAGGAGCATTGATATTGAAAACTGATAAACTAGAAAAGAACATCAAGTTGACAAAGGGGTCAAAGTATTGATGAAGCACAAAAAGAAAACTGTTATTGCTGGTAGTGCGCACCTGTAACCCCAGCTACTGCGGACAAATATGAGGAAAACACAAGCCAAATGTAAAAAGGACTAGGCAGATTCTTTAAGTGACATAAGAGAAATGCAAATGGCAACCAACAGGAGTCATAAATCTTGGTTACCTAGCAAAGATAGTCCAGGTTATCAAATTTATCATGTGTGATGTTCCTGACAGCAAATAAAAAAATATACAATGCATGTCAGGAAAAGGCATCTTTTCAATCTGCAAATAAGTACTTCATAGTTCTCAACGGTAAAAACAGCAGTCTGCATTTATCAAGAGCCCTTCTCTGCACTGGCAAGCATCACTGCACTGCCCGGCTCATTGCATACTGTGTCTCACATGGTCTCCCAACATCCCTCTGGAAACAGGTATTATCATTGTTACCCTCACCTTACAGATTAGGAAGTTTGCCAAAACCAAGACTCAAACCCAGGCTATCCCAAAGACTCCAGAAGCATGAACTAGCTAAACCACCCACCTACTCCTGTTTCCTTAAAACGCAAAGGTAAGGCCACCCCAGCATTGGTGGTAGGGCATTCCCTTTAAACTGCTACACTAAGCCAGCCAGTTCCCACCAGCAGTGATTTTAACCCTCACTGGGCATTTGGCAATTTCCAGAGACAGTTTTGGTTGCCATACTTCTGTTGGGTGCTAATGGCATTAAGAGGGTAGAGGTTAGGGACAGAGCTAAATAAACCACCTACAGAGCACAGGATGATTCCTTGCAACAAAAAAAGTATTCAGCCCAAAGCGTCACTGGTACTGAGGCTGCACTAAGTCATCACATCTAATCCTGCAAGATATGCCAGTTCACAGCTGGGGCCTCAACCCTCGAGGAATCTGCTAGAACCAAATGTTTTCTCAGCAACAGCCCTTAAAACCAGTTTTATGGAGATGCTTCAAACAGTCCACCCAGATTTAATTCTAACGTTTCTTTTTATAATTTACATTATAGATATATAGATCCAGAGTACATTACCTATTTTTCAATTTTATTTGTAAATTTCAATGTATTATTTATTAACCACTAGACACAGTGCCAACCAGTGGTTTTGGTGGAACCCTTGAGAATAATTGCTGCTATTTCCAGTTAATTGAAGAGTATGCTGAGATTTCAAGGTAAACCAGTAGGCAGGGGAAAAAAAAAACCTGCAGCCACTTATCTGATCAGGATTTGATACCATCCAACCAAATCAAACTCCAGAAACAAATTAAGTGCTAAGCCTGATAAGCCTGCAAATGTCAGCCATAACCCATTTAGAAATTTCTGTGCTCAGCTAAACAGCCCTTGATTTTCAAGGACTTTATAAAAAGTAAATATTATACAGTAGAACTTATAAAATAAAGTTATGCTAAGAAAACCACAACCAGGGCTGGGGATTTAGCTCAGTGGCTTAAGCGCCTGCCTGGCAAGCATAAGGTCATGAGTTCGATCCCCGGTACCAAAAAAAAAAAAAAAGAAAAAAGAAAACCACAACCAGCTGACTGCCACAATGAGGCCCTCCATCTACACTCACGGTGGCCCTCCAAGGACATGTGGACAGCTGACTGCTGTTTTCACTTTTGCTGGTTGCTGCAAAGACCACCAGACATTGTCCCTCTATCCTCACCAGCCTTCCTACAAATCCTGCAAGCTTGTCCCCAAGTGTCTTAATACGGTGGAGAATGAACAGGGCTGTCTCAGTGCACACTAAATAAAACGATACAATCTGAGCAGGTACAAGTTTAAAAGTAAAATAAGCAAAAAATGGTAAAACTAGATTGTTTTATTTTACCTGGCCAATGTCACACACATGCTACTGACCTAAATAAGATACTAACTTCTACTTCAAAGACCGAAAATGAAGTTGGACTACAGAATTCCTGCTCTGCCCTGTTTCCCCTGAGATGCAAGACCTTGGATAGACCAGTTTGCCTCTTTGCACCACAGTCTCCTGGCCTAGCAAAATAGACTATCTGTGCTCCACTCCAACAGGGCATGGGGAGCAGGCATCAGTGTCACCTAGGCTGCAGAGATGCAGAAGTCCAGCCCCCACCCCCAGACCTATTAAACCTGAGTCTGCATCTCAGCACGACCCCAAAGTCTGAGACACACTAGACGACCAGGCCCTTCCACTGCACGGTTCTGTAGCTCCTTATGTGAGGCAGCAGACCCCACTTCCGTTCGCTAGTACCAACCTAGGGAACAGTGGCCATCATCAGCCACCACCATCGCCCAGATGTTCTCAGAATAGACTCCTGGCACTATTCAAACAGACGCAAGCTGCCCTACAGAGCTCTGTTCTCCCCCAAGGAACGACAGTCAAGCTAAAATCAACCGAATGAAGAAAAGCTGTGTAACCGCTAGCCCCTAACAGGACCATGTGCAGCAAAACAATGCAGAATGGGGAAGGAGTACAGGCTCCCAGATGCCCAAGACCAGTAGACTAGTCACTAAAGTCACCTAGGAAGCTTTAGCCAACCAGGGATATATGCAAAGTCTTAGCAGCTTCCCAAGTGGCCAGAACACACAGCCAGAGTTGGGAACTAATACCACTGTCCAGCGGTTCTCCAAGTGCTGTCGCCAGAGAAGGGGCATCAGCTTTACCCAAAACCTTGTTTAAAAAAACTTTAAATGTGGGGACCCATCCCCAGACCTACAGATCCTAAAACTGAGGTTCAAGAGCCTCTTCTTGGTGGAAGCAGAGCCCCAATCTGCATCTTAAAATGTCCAGGTGCCTCCAAATGACGCATGCTCTAATTCAGGAGACAATGACCTAGCCCAACTGAAAGGGGACCTCCAGGCAGGGAACCCAGAGTTCTGTACTTTGGAGCAGCTCCCAAGTGATTCCTGTGCACACGGACAAAAACCTGTGTACACAGATAGCTCCTGCCAAGGAACACCACAGGTCCTCCTGACCGAGGTGGGTGTTTTGTTTTGTGCTGCATTGTATTGTTTATGCTGCAGAAGACTGAACACTTTGGGCAGGTTGGGTGAGAGCTCTACCCCAGCCTTGAACCTAGGTGACTTCATGCAGACAACAGAACTGACCTCGCCTAACTGACCTCGGGCGAAACATCTCAGGTGTCTATTTCCTCATTTACAAAATAGGGACAATGGCGATAATAACCATAACTGTGCCTTTTAGATTTCCCTCTCTGCTGTTATGACAAATCGATAAATAATTCACATAAACTGCTTAACACCAGACCCAATGCATTAGGATAATTCGATAAACACAAACTGCTATTATTATTAGCTGTTGTCGTTATCGCCCGGACCCCAACACCATGCACATCGTTGTCCACACCATTCTATCATAAAGAAACGGCTCTCTTACTGAGCCTGCACAAGCATCTTCATAGAAGCTTGAGAAGCACCCCTCAAAAATTCAATGGAACACAAGAGTAGCTTCCTTTCTCACTCAAAATAAGCAAGCGCTACCCCAATGGAGCATCTGCCAGCTTTCAATTTCAATTCTGAACTGAAAATGACCAAGCATCCAATAAATGATCAGTGGATTGATTTTAGGAGATTCTCATCTAAGGCAGCAATTCCCAACCTTTAGTAGGCTGGAAATCACAACTTGGATTAAAAACATAACCCCTGGATTGAGCTGGAAACCCACACGATTAGACCAAGAACGATGGAGTATTCGAACAAATTCAGTATCTGAAACATAAGTAAGACTTCAACTTTTGTGAAAATGAAATTTTTGTCTGTTTTTGCTCATAGATGAATTCCCCAGGGGCCTGGCATACCGTAGATGCACAATATGCATTTTTGTCAGTGACTATTCTGAAATATGGACTTAAACTGGACAACTGGACTAAAAGTCACCACTACTGTAAGTGAATGAACTTCCTGAGTGAGTCACCTGGCACTCATAGGCTTTGAAAGCTTCTCTAGTAAAATAACATCCCCTCTCCAGCTCACTCATGCACTTACACACAGGCACACACTCTTTATTTCTTTATGGAAAATGGAGCTGCACCATCACAACCAGTACCTGCTGTGGGACTAAAAAAAAAGTGCAGAAGTCACTGGACCAAGAATTGAATGAGTTTCTAGAAGTTCTCCACTCAGCCCAGATCTGAAAATCTTTATGACACTGGAAAGGCCAAGTTGCTTGTGGCAGGTGAGAGGACAGGCAACCATCATCAGAAATATAAATTATAGGGGAGATAGAAGCCTTACAAACACTGCCACCTCGTTCTCAGATTCCAGTTGAGTCCACTGCTACTCATCTCTGGCCATATTCATCACGTGGATTAAGAGATGGACTCCAAGCCATAGAATCTCAAGGATCCTCATCATTTAGGATGTGGACAAGATACCCAGTTCACACTAGGAATGAAGAGCTGGTGTACGTGGCCTTCTTTCCCTGGCTCCAGACCACCCATACCCTGGGCGAGGGTCCTGTTCGCCATAGTGAATCATGGTGGAGCGGGCCTAAAACCAAGTGGAGGGTTCTGCTTTCAGGAAAGCTCAGATGGATTCCACAAACACAAGGGTACGAGGGAAAGCAACACCCACTGCAGTCTCTACCGCTCAGCTGTATAAACAAATAAAATGGTCCATTTCTTCTGGATCCTCTCTTAGTTATCTTTATGCACACGCACAAGCACATCTCACTCACACACACACTCCACTTCATATCCTCAAAGAAAAACAATTGAGAAATGTCTACAGTTTGTTTTTGCTCCATGGAGTTTTTTTTTTTTTTTCCTAAATCACATCTGACTTAGTGTTAAAACATCAACCTTCGGCCAAAATACTCTTAAAACAAAGGCCTAATTGGTTCTGAAGTAGCCCTTCTGCAAACCAAGGGAAACATCTTCTGTGGGTCCTGACCTTGATTACAACATAGCTCTCAGGGTTGGAATAATGATGAGAGTAGGAGAGCAGGAAAAGCTCCCTTCGGGGAGGCCACAGAGGCCTGTGCGCTGGCCTCCAATCACCTGCAGGGCTTCCCTGGGAGACAGCTATTTCCACTGTCTGGTACCCAGGCCCAGCTCTGGTTTCCACCTGCTACAGTCTTCCCAATTTAACAGGGATGGGTGGGTGGAGTTTCTAGATCATTTTATTGCCCCCCTAAAACATCTCATATACCTAACATTCAATGACAACCATCAAAATTCTCTGTTCAGGTCTCTCCAAACGTCAATGCAAAAGTAAACATGCATTTACCTCTCACCTCTCCAAGTTGCCTCCCAGTGCACAAACAATGGAAATGGAAACATACATTCCCCAAAAGATATGCATACATTCCCCAAAAGACATGCCTGAGAATATGCACAGAGCTTTATGCTTGACAGAAAAATACTGGAAACAATCCACATGATTAAAAACATAAATAAATGCACTGAGGCATACTCCAATGTGTCACATATGGAATACTACATGGCAACAAAAAGGAACAAACTGTTGCCACTTGTGATAATACAAACGCAACTCATCGACCTAACACTGAGTAGGCACAGACATGAAACAGTACATTCTGTGTTATTCCATTTACCTGAAGCCCAAAAGCAGGCAAAGCTAAGCCACTGGGAGAATTTTCATTGGAAGGAGGAAAAAGAGGAAGAGAATCGAGATAGCTAGAAGAGAGGGGAGCAAGAGGGACTTTGGGGGAGTCCTTATCAGAGACTAGCAAACGAAAGCCTGTGCGCCAAACACAGCCAGTTTGTTTTTACAAATAAAGTTTTACTGGCACCAAATCATGTCTATGCCTCTGGTTTACCTTCGGACAGCTCTGAGCCAGGACAGCAAAGCTGAACAGCTGCAGATGGACAGCATGGCTCCAGAAGCTGAAAACATTTGTTATTTAGTCCTTTACTGAGAAGGTACGCCAGCCACCCCAACCTAGGTATCCATCCGGTGATGGTCTCATGGATGATCACATGTGTCAGAGTTCATTTACTTCTCTACTGAAGCCCTGCGTCCTGTGCTGTTTTAAAGCACACTGCATTGGCACTTCCAAAAAGTCAGGCGCTCAGGGGCTACCCCGGCACAGAGCCTGCACTTAGCATGCAAGAGGCCTTGGGTTCAACGGGCATTCAACTCCCAGCACCTAGAATTAAGTAACCGCATCGTTTTTTTTTTTTCAAGATCTTCTCATTTTGGTCCCTATTACATCTGGGTTATGCACTTGGGGATAGTGCCCATGTACGTAGCCCTTGTCTTTTCAAAACTACAAGGAGCTAGGAGGTTGTCAAAAGTGGGGAGGATCACCACACAGCAACTGCTGTGGGGCCCTGTTTTTGTGAGGGCGTTGACATACCTTCAGAACCACTCAGGGGCCATTCATGGAAACAGGGAACTTGGCAGAGTCCTGGGACGACAGGAGAGATGGGACAGGAAGAGGGTAGGACCTCATGTGATGTGCGGTGTCATGCTTCTCAAGGTTATTTTAGGATCTAGCTTAGGAGAGCAACGTGTCAGCTCAGCTCTCCCTGAAATGCAGCAGTTATTAAGGTTAAACCGTTTTAAATTTCCAAGGAAGAAAATTCCACTAACAATTGGGCTGCAGTTAAGCCTGGACTAGAAAACCAAGGAAGGGAAAAGGCCTGCTCTGTACACCGGAGCAGTTACGCCCTCCTCGCATTGCACCCATGAGCCGCCCAGAGTACCTGGAGAACCATTTCACTTTGTCTGAGGTTCCCCCCTTTTTTCCCTTTGCTTCTTTTGTTTTTAGCCATTTGTCCTTTGATGATAACACTAAAATTACAGCTCGGTGCCATTTGGCTTTGGCCTCGTGCTGGCCTGCAGGCAGAGGGAAAATGAATGCTGAAAGCGTGGTGCTGGGTCTCTAATAAAATGTCTTTCTGTCTGCCCACATGGGCATCAGGCCTCAGCAAATAGAGGAGGGTAGAACAATGGTACCTGTTCATGGAGGAATAGTGATGGCTTCAGTCCTCCAAAACAATGAGCTCTGTAATTCACTCCATCTTCCTCCTGAGAAAGAGCTTCCCATGGCCTGTACCGTGCCAGGTGGTTTGGAGAAGGACGAGCTGCTCCGCCAAACAAGGGGCACTTCAACTCCGGGTGTAAAGAGTCAACAGCTGGTCTGGTCTCGGCTGGTCTCCCAGTGACATGGCCCCAGCCAGCCTTTCCACACCAAGATAAGGATCACTATCCTATTCAGCCTGGACAATTCCCACACACCCGGGGCAACAGGATTTTCCAGCACTCCCCAAGATGCAGTAGGCCTTGGGGCACTTTTATGTTCATCCGCTCATTCAACCAGAGTCAAAGTTTGGGCCTGTTCTCTAACCAGCCCTGCCTCTAGACCTTTTTTTGGAGAGCAAGACTTACTAGGCCTTAATCAAAAGGATGGAGGGCCCAGTAGGAAGTGTGCCAGCAAGAACAACTTAACTGCAAGCTGAGGACACTCTGGTCTTCAAGCTGGGATGGAGGGGTAAAACCAAGGGTGGTACTTTCCCCTTAAATACACACAAGGCACAGCCACAGAAGTAATCAAAATATTTTTAAAACCAGCTTACTGTAGCCTTGAAATAAGCACAAAAAAGGTTAGGAATCCACCAAATAAAAATGTCTGCTGACTCATATTTTTCATGGTGGAAGAATTCCATTTACCTGGGGCAAGTAACCATTTCAAAGCCTTATTAAGGAAGATACAGATTTGAAATGGCAAGGCTACAAAGACCCAAGGCTGCAAGAGCTGCCCAAGATCACACAGTCACATGTAAGCACACATACACACACATAGAGATGCACAAAGGTTCTTTACATGAAAGAACAGTGATTAACATGGACAATCTACGAACCAACATCAACCAACAGCAACAGAAGAACCTTGAGCCAGTACTGCACACCACAACAACAGGTTTCAAAAACTTCCCTTCCAAGAGTTAACACCAGAACACTCCAGAAGTACCTCTATCAGTGATTCCAGGAGTACATCTATCCTCACAAGGCCAGGCAGACAGATGCAAATCATATTAGCCTGCTCTCCCTCCACTACTGCTTTCTGTTGGCTTCGGTTCAGTCCCGAGTCTCTATTAGTCTGTGATTTGTTTAGCCTTTGGATTTAAGAGAATAGAAGTACTACGTGAGCAGGAAACAGGGCACTCATCAGAAGCTGGGATCTGTCGCCTTTCCCTTCCAGTGCTTTCAGAGTCATATATCAACAGGCCCAGGAGAAATCAACATTTCAGGGCAATGAGGGCAAAAGTGATATTCTTAGCACCACTTAATGTGATTCTGACCCACCGGAAGCAACCCTCTAGCTGCCACAGGGCCGCCTCTCCCGTCTCCCCCTTAATTCTTCCTGTTCAGTTCACAACTCCATTTTACTCCCAAATCAAGACCCCCTCCCTAAGCAAAAGGCAATTGCCAGGCTGGGGTCTATGAGCCCATGAGCCTGATCAACATGCTCTTAACAATAAACACTGGCTTCTCTTTCTTTCCAGATCTTTAACTCTTTGCAGCAGCAGCATTTTTCTGCTTTTTCCTTTGCTTCCCACCTCCCAAGGATTTAGCCACCACCACCACCACCACCACCACCACCACCACCGTCATCAATGTCAACATCATCATCATTTTCATCATCATCATCATCATCATCATCATCATTTAGGTGGGGAGGGGCAAAGAATAAAAGGCACAGGAAACCTACATAGTGACAATTCAAGCTTCAGAATCTCTCGCATTTCCTACCTGAACTGCAATCTGGTGTTCAATCGTTTTGTACGCAGAGTAATGTGTGCTGCCGGACTGAAAATGGAGCTGTAGAAAGAAACCAAATCAAAGCGTTCTGCTTATGTCACAAACTACAAGAAAACATCTTACGCAGTTTATGAATAGCAGACAAACCTTCTTAGATAAAACTGAAAGCCTTGGCATTCACTCAAGACCCGTGTACTTTTATTTGTTGCTATGGATAAAATGATCATACTGAAGTTTGGGGTTTTTTTTTTAAGCATCTATTTAATAAGCAAAAGGGGGAGGGACAGGAATGAGAATCAATGACAAGAAAAAGACTGAAGCCCATTAGAACATAAAGGAAGCCAGTGTGCTGAGCAGGAGGCAGAAGAAAAATTAACTTTGCTGGGAAAAGTCATCAGAATTGCAACACGTAGGAGAAGCAACAGTAAAGTTTCCGAAAGGATTCTGAGAAGCCACGGGACCGCCACAAGTACAAGCCCCTTCCCCACTATTTATAATCTGTGGGCCCTGGCACGCCAGCACAATTCTATTTCTGGGTAAACAAATGCGTTTGACAGAATTCAGGGGCCACCCAATGCCTTACACATTCTTTCACAATGACTAAGCCGCCTGTCCCAGGACATCTCCACAAGCCCGCACTCTAGTAATCCACACTTCCCCAAAGAGAGAGCCGCAGTGCCCAAGAGCCAACAGTGTTCAAATAGCCACCTACTAGTGAATCCTGGCTTACCAAGTCCCTGCATGACAAAGGCCTGGGTCAGCACAGCCTTCCTCTCTGCAGCCCTGCAGACCACCCATCGTGGGAGGGGGGACCCCAAATCCAAAAGGAACACCAAGATTCCCCACCTAATTCTCATTTTCCCAAATAATACTTGCAAATCTTGGGATCCTACCAATTAGGAAAACAAACACCATCCGCTGATTTATTTTATAAACAACACCACAATCACTGAAGGATCTCAATGGTTATCTGAAAATGTACTTTAACTTGCCATATGCAAACAAACCATGAGGAATCAGATGAAGCTGAGAAATTACTGCAACAGGCAAATCCCCAGACACAGAACTATGTTATCACAAAGTATTATTATTACTACAACAATATTATTACTCGTACCAGAACATTTCTGTGTCACTACAACAAAACATAATTTGGGCTGCAATTGAGTTTTAGACCCAGTTAAACTGTATCTTGGTCCCTGGAAGAAAAATCCTTCTGTTCACTGTTTTGTTTTTTAAAGAAAAATTTAAAAATTCACACAAGAACTTCTGAACTAACTCAAAATATACAAAACCTAGTAGCAATCAAATAAAAAGTAATCTAAATCCCTCCTGCTCATGGAATAAGGCTGAATATCAAGTTTTAGTTCATAGGGGACTGAGATAATTTTATCTGTTTTATATGTGTGTGTGTGTGTGTGTGTGTGTGTATACCAAAAAGATTTAAAAAGAAGAAGCACACTAAAGGTGGGCATAGGGGGAAAAAAAAAAAACCAACCCTATGCCTGTCAAGGCCAAGCAATAAACCACTCTCCCCCAAAACAACACAGGCTCAACAAGCAGAAAAGAAGCCCACAGGGACAACCCTGCAGCCCCACACACCCAGAGGCAGTCCCCCAAAGTGAGTCATTGGAAAAAAAAGATAAATTTGCACCCTTTGTCCCCTTCTCCTTTTTGTAAAAACTGCCACTCAGTAAGTGGAGATTGCACTAATTACAGTGACAATCCTGCATCGTGTTAAAACAACTTTTGTGCTTGGGACAGGTCTCTCTGCGAGTTTGGAATTCTTGGCCAGAGAGGTGGTTCTTCCTCTGAGCAGAGCAAGCAACACTAACAACTTGTCCTTCTTTTCAGCCAGTCTTATTCTCCTCTTTTCCAATTGCCTGATTTAGAGCTTAATGGAAACTTGTCCAAGCTTTTCTTCCCATAAACCCTGCGGGAGCCCTAGGCAATCTGTACTCAGGGTAACCACAGGAATCTTATATTGTCAATTAAAATTGAATGGACACCTGATAACTAAGGATATGTCGTGGAAAATAATTTCATAGAGTCACAGTCTTATGAATAAATTAATGAAACTGTGGCTAAGCCAAATTCAATTTTCACTTGTCCAGTTCTGTTCTTAATCCTTCCTTCATCACCACCCAAATAACACTAACAATGCCGGAGAGAACACTGCAATTAAACAGCACAAATGCAGCTGTACGTTCCTCAGCAGAGACTCCAACATAAAGGACGCTGTTAATTTTAATCTTCCGTTTTACACACACGCACACACACACACACACACACACACACACTCCACTTTACACCCTCCAAGCCATGTATCCTCTTAGGAGTCCAGCAATGTAGAAAACCTTCACCACCTCACACCCTGTACAAGCAGTGCACTCCGTCTCGTCTAAGTCACATTTTCACTCCCAACCAATAACCACTGTATTGCACAGGATTCTGAGCTACCAGACCTCCAAATGCAGTGAAAAGGACTTAAAATTTTCTCATTTCTCCTTTTGGTTTCTCTCCCCTCTTTTTCCAAAGATACTCTCCTGAAATGCACATTTTGACTGCTTTTGTCTTCCCTGTAACACATAAACTTGCCCTGTTTTAGTCCAGCTTTTGAAGACAAACATAAAATATAAATAGCCAGGAAAACCTTGGCACTCCAGGAACAATCATTTCTATCTCTCCAGAAGCTACCAGGAAGGAATGAGTAAGAGATGGCTGGCCTCTGTGTTTTGGAAGAGGAGGGGAAGTAGAGATCCAGATGACTCGGCTCAGGCACAGCTGAGTTTAGGAACCAGGTACCCACGGGCCTCACCTCCTGAATCGCCCTTGCGGGTCAGCTGCAAGGTTCCACTTCACTGCCTCAGCCAGCAACCATGGTGCTCTAACCTGTGCCTCTACCTAGAGAGCCCAGAGGAGCCACCAAAGTAAGAGTCTGGGGTACCTTCCATTTCAACCCTTCCCTCCCAAGAAACTCAACAAAATAACGCTCCCTTCCTGGGGGCTTGTTCACAGCGGCCAGCCCCTCCTCCCCTCTCTATCACTCCAGCCACCCAGGCCCCACTGGTCCACAGGAAGAACCATGAACAGCTGGCAGCTCCCCAGTACCTCAAGATTAACTGCTGCCCTTACTACCATATCCCAGTTTCTCTCATTTTATTTCTAATCATTACTGCTGGCTCTAAACTTGATGCTTCAAATACAGATCAGAGATAACCCAGAGATGGGAGGAAAAGAAAGTAGCTTCTTTCAACCACAGGAGTATCACCCTCCAAAGCACCTCCCCACCAAAAATTTTTGAAGCCCTGTGTTGCTTTTTTCCAGCACTGTTAACTTCCTTCCAGTGGGATGAAGATTAATTTCTCATGCCTATTCATTCCACTAAATTGAAATGAAACGGAGCTTTACTTTTACGTTTATGAATCACCTGTCTTTTTCTTTCATATACTACAAAATAACATTCATTTTCTAAGAGGTTTTGGTTTTCTTGGGGTTTTTTGATTCACTTTCTTCTTTAACCTATGGGAGCTACTTAAAGTCTAATTTCCATGTCATTAGCTCAAAGGACAAAACATTTTTCTTTTAACTATATCTAAGAACTCGTTTTAGGGCTGGGGATTTAGCTCAGTGGCTTAAGCGCCTGCCTGGCAAGCGTGAGGTCGTGAGTTCAATCCCCAGTACCAAAAAAAAAAAAAAAGAACTCATTTTATCAGTCATTTTGAGGGGCCAAGGCAGCAGAACCACAAACCATTCTGTACACAACCCCTCCCATCCCAGGTTGAGAGCCTTTTCATTTTATGGGACATAGAACTTTTGACCAGGATGACTAGTAGGTCCTTCGGTTTAAACATTCTTGCAAAGACCTAGACACGAACATCTGTAGCATCCTAAACCAACCATCTAACAATGGCACTGCCTTTCTACTTCCTGGCATTCTCCTTCAGAAACCCTGCTGCAACAAAACACAAGCCCTTAGATACAAGAACAATCTCTCCTACTGTCTCAGTGTTCCATCAAATGTCTATTCACCCTCATTAATTTTTTTTTCTTTTCTTCAACCTTGAAACCACCAGCTATGAGTCAGAGAACGATCATTAACTTTTACAGCTTCCATACATATCCACCTACTCACATTTGGGGAAAGAAGTATTGACTTGCAACATTGCCTGAGACCAAAATCCTCTAAAAAGAAAAAAAAATTGCTTCAAGAAAGTTTTATCTACAGGTCTATGGGGGATGTTACATTCATTGTTTTTCTACTTCAGGCTGCGGTCTGTGCCAAAAAGACAAAAGCTGAGGTTGAACTTGGTGCTGGTGGTAGGCACTGCTGGATTGGCTTTTGAGAAAAATTAGATGATTTTCTTCAAACAACAAAACACAATTAACATCCTTAAACTGGGAGAAAAAAAGTGAATGAAATGTCCTGCTCTTGTATAAAACACATTTCTAGCATATAAAAACACATGGGCTGAAGTGCTGAGACAAGTTCTTAACCCAGCATTTTTCATTAAAAGTTGCTACACTAACACTCTTAAAATGATGCCCCATTACTCCACTTAGCAGTCACAGTGCTGCAACTCATAACGAATTAATTTGCATTAATGTGGGTTTCATGTGTCCTTCCCTGGGTATGCCATTGTGATTCAAGCTCAATAAAACTGACATGACAATAACACAGTGCCTTTTATTTCACTTTCCAAAACAAACCAACCCACCCAAAGACCCACACAAATCCTTTCCATTTTTTAAGCATTTTGCTAATATATTTAGTACATCATAATTGGCCCAACACGCAGGAATCTAGTTATCTTCTCAGTAAATATTTATAGCATCATTCTTTCCCATTCATTCTGCATTTTCTTAGAGAATCTCACTGTAGCCTACATCTGCAATTCATTGACTTTACAATTTACCACATGTTGGGATGGGAGAGGTCTTAGCTCCATTTGAATCACTACACAAATATGCAAGTGATTTATCGGTTTCAAACTGAAGACTGCAAGAAAGGGACTCCACTTTTCCTGAACATTACTTCTGGCAGACCATGAACAATTACAGTTCGTACTAATTAAGCTCTGTAAATGCGCTGTGCCCTGCTAATGCCTACCAGGCCTCAAATTTATTTTCATGATGCCAAACTTTAGCGAGCAAGGTTAACCCCTTCAGAGCTGGTATCAACAGCCTTTACTTTCCCTGCAGATTGCACTATCTGAGGCCACTTCATGACAAAAAGAATAAAATATAATGGGCTGAATCACCCGTCCGAAATCAGATGTGCCTAAGGAAGAGAAACCTATCATGGGAAAACCGAAGAACACCGTGGCTGATAACCCCCGTTCAAAGATCCCACAGCCCCATCTTTGTAATGAGCTGTTAAGGGATTCACATCCATCCCTGAGGGCTAGTAAGTTTCTGCATTCCATTGATTAGAAAATAAAACCTTTCAGCCTGGGTCTTTAAGTTTGAGCTGGATGGAGAGAAGGATCCGGGAACAAACGACAGAGCCATCAGCTCCCGTTGTAGCTCAAGAGTCACCCCACGAGCCTCTGAATCCCACTTTCCCTGTGTGTGTGTGTGTGTGTGTGTGTGTGTACATGTGTGCGTGTGTGCGCGCGCGCTACGCACACCAGGACAGCCCACTTTTTAAACCTAAGTTAAAACTGGCAGGACAATCGGCTTTCTCTCACATCGCCAGCTCTCGGCCACAGATAACACCCAGTCAGATCCAGATGCATTCTGGATAACTGATAGGAAACACATTTCTTGCCCGCCAGAACACTTTGCCGGGTAGGGGGGACCTGGAACCAACCTCTGCCCAGCAAAACCAACATACTCCTCAACAGCCTTTCCCGTGATACTCCTGCTAGATTTCAAACACTCTTCCTCTATCGCCAAATCTTTGTCCTATCTCCTCCTCTTGGTCAAGATTTGTTTCTGTCACCTCTACATGATTTTCTGCAACTCTTTTCCCAGATGCCAGAATATTTTTCCCAAATGAATGGTCTTCCAGACCCAGCATAAACCTGCATTTTTTTCCTTGTCTATTAAATTCTCGTAATCAACTCTCCTCACCCACCCCACTTCTTCTGGTTAACCCTCCTATTAACTAGAACACAATGCAATGTGTATATTTTCCCTGCCAGCTCAGTGGAACGTCACATAAACTAAAGCATGGTCTCCCATATCAGGTTTCTTTAAGTATTCTGGGAAATATGCACAATATAGACAAAGTAGGATCCAGAAAAGGGGCAAAGGGGTTAAAGAAGAAAAGAGAAAGGAAGGAAAAAGAGAGGAAAACCAGAAGAAAAAGGAAAGGACGCAAACAACCAGAGCAACTTTGCTTTTGAAAAAGGCATTTGTGCAGAAGCCCCACTACAATCCCATCCCTCAAAGTGCTCTTTATAAATGTGTGTAACAATGGCCTAGAAGAAAAGTACAGGTCAGCTGCCAAAGCAGGGGTCTGTCTCCGTAGTAGTAAACTCAGACAGGAGGAGGGGGAGGGCAGCCTTTGCAATAACCCCCCCCATCTCACTGCTTATAATTAGTGAGAGAAATTTGAGCTACTGCCAATGTCTGCGGACCTTGAATATTATAAGGCCAACGTGGCGTCAAATATCTTAACATTCATAAGTGTTATGGGCTGTAAATAAAGCCTGTGCATTTATGACCCATGCGCTTGCCAGCAAAAGACTGGGGCACATTTCTTTCAGCAGACCTGTCGAGGTGCAAGTTTGCCTTTGGTTGTAAAATTAACCATTTCCTTCACAAATGTGCTCAATTATGAGTACCACTTGAAGACTGACTTCCATAGTTGCCAATATTCACTCTCAGAAGAAATTCGGACACCCACAGGATGTATCCCCCTTTCGGAAATCAAATCCTCAAGAATTTGCTTCATCTTTTATAAAACACTGAAATGTGTCACCTCCAAAGAGTTATAAATGTGGTCAAAGATGTTATCTGATTTGTCTTACCAAGCCTAAAAAGCTTACATCCACCTCCTTGGCAAGTGCTTGTTTACTTGGCAATGCCAGGATTTAAAAAACAAAAAACAAAAAGAGTAAATTGTTCCTGCTTGAAGTCTCCCTTCCCCCAATATAATGTCATCCACTTCCTGTGTAGGAGAGAGAGTTTGCTAAATCCAGGTTTTCTCATACTTAACTGCCAATAAACCAACTTCCACATAACTTCCAGACAGCTGAGGAAAAGGTCCTTGGAGTTTTAGTCATGGTCCAGAAACACCCACAAAAATTTGCAGCTGTCCTTTCTACAGTGCATTTTTAATGTGATTCGGGGGCCCCTGTTGTGAAACATCTGACAGAATACAAAATCCTCTTAGATACCTTCTAGTTTATCACTGCGAGCGTGGAAGAGAAGTTGCACCAGAATTTTCTCAACGGAGAAATCTAGGCACTTTTTGCACACACCCAAATCACCTTGTGGCATATATAAGGAGGCATTCAAATCCTGGAAAGACTTCTACTGTAACCCTTAAAAGCACAGCCTCTGGTGCAACTATTAAAATGCTAGCTTTCTAAAGCAAATATTTCTTTTTTTAAATGGCGTGCAGAACTGCAGCAATGCTGTGCTATTAACAGAACAGCATTCTTGATCTGTAAGCCCCCGGAAACCATCCTGTAACTTTTTCACAGCTTGCTAAGAAACAGAAAGCTGACCAACTTCCAGCAGAGACTCTAAATGAAATCCCTATCTGTAAAATTAAAATCAAGGTGGAAAACTCCTAGCAAGGACAGCTTACTGTTTTCCTCAAAAATCTTTTCTCCATCAGAGATAGGGGGCATTAGTCAAAGCTACTTCCCTTAAGCAGTGAGAAGTTTCCAAAAACACTTCTTCCAGATAAGAACTTTTGGCTCCCAGCTGCCTAACAGTTTGTTTCTGGGGTTTCAAAAATCCTTAATATCCACAAACTGCAAAGCGCTGGCATACTAAATTTATAATCATTAAAATGACTTATTTTAATTATTGAGCCCATAATCCATACTATAGACATTAAACCCAACCTATAAAGATTAGCACGGAATTAAAACCATTGCACTGAGATTGAAATCTAAACATGTTCGCCATAAATATTTCTGAAGGAGATGAAAAAATTAGCATAAATACCAAAGAAGGGCAAGAACACCTGTTCTTTTTCAGGGCGATAAGCATTTTATTGTTCTCTATTTAAAATGTAATGACCTGTGTAATTACAGTAATATTACATTGTTATGTAGGGGGGCTTGGAATGTCACACTTTGAAAAGTGTTGTCAAAACAATCAGGGGTAAAGGTGGGGGGAGGAAGACGACCAGGAAGAACCAACATTAACCCTTCACACTCCAACATCTAAATCTTTTGTATTAGAAAGGATTATGTTGTTTGAGCCAGGAGAAAACATCCATTTTTCACAAGCCAGAAAGAGAAGTTGCCCAGCTAAATAAAACCCCAATGAATAGGCCCCTCTAGGTTCCCTTGAAATGCTAGATTCCTGCTTTAAAAATGAATTCAAGATGCTGCTTATTTATCTGTTCAAACTAGTAGCAAACAGCTCAGTTGAAAATCAGATAACTTTGGATTTAAAAAAAAAAAACTGATGCTAGAGTTCTAATAATTAAGCCCTTAAAAAGAAATTTCAAAACATAACTAAATTTCAACCACTGTAGCCCCATTTCTTGTTTACCAGGAGGAAAAAAGTATAAAAATATTCTTTCTTATCAACTTTAACATGGTAACACTATTCTTATTTTTAGTATACAAATGTTATCATAATTCTAATATTTACCTTCTCATCTACTTACGTAGATCCCTCCTTAATGCGTTTTTGTATCTGAATCTGTCTTTTTAAAAGCCATTCCTATTACTGTATCAAAGGCTAAATTAATGTTATGCAGAAATCTTTGTCATTTTAAAATAAAATTATTACTATCAAGCTTCGTGGCGTCTTCAGCAATTAAAGTATTATTCCTGAGATAATATATTATTCATCATAAGCCGATTTAATGATACTCCTTCATTCTTTACATTCATAAATAGAAAAGCAGAAACCAGGGATCCAGGGAGTTTGCTTTTAAAAGGGTGCAGCTGGCTTTACAGGTATGCGAGTCAGAGAAAATTCGGCAAAAAAAAAAAAAAGAAAAAAATACGGAAAAACCACCACCACAAGAAGGATCGGGAAGAGAATAAAGCATACCGTTAAATTTGTCTTTACACCTTGCCCTTCAAAAACAGACCCTACGAAGCACTGAAAAATTCAGATGAGCACAGGATGACCACTGTCTTGCCTATGGATTCCTCCTACAGCTGTATCAAATCTGGAATTGGAAGCTGGCCCCTCTGATCGAAGATGTCAAGAGTGACACACAACCTCGGGTCTTCATTTCCATCGCTACGCTTACCAGCCTAAATACATAACTTTAATTTTGGAGCACATAATCTAACCCGGGTAACAGAGGAAGGAGGACCAGGCAGTGTACACAAAGATGTCTGCTGGTGTTTGACATGCAAATACTAAAACTGCCTACTGAGTTCAGAAATGTCTTCTCAGACTCCATCTGATGTCACAACACAAGGCCACCCGCTATGTCCACAATTAAAATAACTAGCCGGCGTCTATTCCTATAATGCCCACAAAGGGGAAACAGGGTTGGGAGCCTTCCTTTTCTCACCGAGAAATCATTTATTTGCCTTTAACAATTTCCCTGTTTCCTAATTACGGCACCACACAACAGTTCAAGTTTTAGGCAACGTTGGGGCAAGATTGCCAGCGGTCACAGACAGGGAGTTTAAAAAGTCCAGAGCCAACAAGCTGGCCATCAAAACCCAGCATTCAGGTGGCCTTTCAGATGGCTATGTGGATTTTAAAATACCAAAGAGGTTTCCAAGGTAGGAAGGAGGGGAGGAGAAAAAGAAATTCCCAAGATTACTTTGGAATGCTGCTTGGTCGGTTTAGTACAGGAACACTCCGATTTTAAGGCGAAGAGTCCCTTTTAAGATACCCACAAGCTTCTAACAAAAATACCAAATCCTGCCTTTTCTCCAGTTGCAAGCCCAGAGCTTGGCCCCTGCAGCCTGAAAGAGCGGGCCCTGCAGGAGGAGGTCGGGCCGAAAGGCTCTCCCAGCCTCCCAAGCACGCAGAAGCCTGAGCGCTGGGGGGGGGGGGGTAATTTCTCTTTCCTGGCCATAAAAAATGACCCATCTAGCATGCCCTTGCCATTTTGTCAGGGCCCAAAAAAAAAAACAAGTCAAACCTGATAGTTAATATTTTAATGCTTAAAAACACTTGTAGATCTGATTGACTCCCGCCCAACAAACCTCTGGCCATGAGCACCGAATCCACTATAGCTCAACAGTGGGTGCATTATTTCAAACTGCCATCTCGAGTTACCGTAAAAGAAAAAAAACAAAAATAGAGTGTGTAAATAAAGGGCGGGGGGCCAAACCCGAGAAGGTGCAAAATGACAATCTGGAGGAGCTGGGCACAAACTCGTCTTGCGTGTCTACAGATTCCTAAGCCAGGATTTTTCAGAAAAAAGAAGGATGGAGGGAGGGGGTTCAGAGAAAGGGCAGGGGGCAGAGACCTGCGGGGGGGAGGGGATGAACCGTGTGAACCAGCGTCAGCGGAGGCTGCTGAACTCAGGTTGCAGGAGGCGCCGCGGGATCCTGGCACCCTGCGCTGCCCTGGGGCCCCCAAACTTGGGTGGCCTGCAATCAGCGAGCCACTCCCTCGAAGGATAGACACCCATGGCCTCCCAAATTCCCAGCACCATCTATAGCCCATGTACCCTGGTCTCTGGCCCCCACCAGGGCCCACTGAAGACCTTTGGAGAAACCAGACAACAAACCGCGACTCTCACTTCTAGGCACCAAATTTCGCTAGAAAGTATCAACTCGGCTCAAAGAAAGCCATCCTACTAGCTGTGCAAACCAAGAACCCTGGGCAGGAGCGCCTCCGAGTCCGCCCGGCTGCCTCGCGCTGCCTGCAGCCAGCGCGAAGGGCAGCCGAGCCCGCCACGGCGCCCGGGGCGCTCGCGGCCCTGCAGAGGTGCCTCGGAAAAGGACGCCCAGGGCCCCCAAGTTTGCGGCAGGACCCGCCTGGGAAATGTGACCTTCCAGGGGAAAAAGGACCGAGAACCAGTGCTCGCCACTAGAAAGCTAAATAAATAAGCGCCCGAAAGAGAAAACCCAGGCGCCTCTCCGGGGCCCCCGGCTCCGCGCGCTCGCCCGCGCTCCCGGGCCGCGCTGGCCGGAAAACGCACTGGCCGCCCGCTCCCCTCACCGCCGGCCCGGCGGTGGCAGCCAAGGGGTTAACCGGGGAAAGCCCAAGACGCCACAGAAGAGGGAAGGAAGGGAGAGAAAGGGAGAGCAAAGAAAGAGCCCCGCAGTCATCTTCCCAGGGTGGAGAAACAAACACCACCACCGAAGGGGGAGGGGGAAACAGAG